>JAIUND010000195.1:0-99628 GCA_034699125.1 Gisinianus flammeolus | reverse complement strand
CCAAAGGGGTTGACCGGAAGTGGTCCCTGACCATGTCAACAATGGACATGTCAATTTTGACTTCCGGTCACTATAGTCAATCAATATTGATTTCATTGTTTACTGACCCCAATAGTAAATCAAAACTGATTTCACAATCAATATTGATTTCATTGTTTACTGACCCCAATAGTAAATCAAAACTGATTTCACAATCAACATTGATTTACCACGTAAGGGCTTCATTCTAAGGGGGCCCTTCAACTTTTCCCCAAAAAAGGTCAACAGTGACCAGCAATCAAAAATGATTTACCATTACATCACAGGAATCAATATTGATGGCAACTTCAGGTATAGGGAAAATTTTTTGTCAATGCTAAATCAATTTGGCTGCCAAAAAAATCCGCACACGGCCGCCTCAGCATCACATTTGGCCGCATGCGGGCAGTGCGGTTTTCAGCTATGTATACAAACACCTTTCAAAAAGTCATGAAAATGTAATTTTTAATTACAAATTACATTAGTGAAATGAAAGGAATGTCCTATTATGTCAATTACTGTGCGTATAGTAATGGTCGAAATCCAAAACCGTTTTAGAAACGAATGTAAAAGTAATATCATATGACTTAAAAATACTGGAATATATATACACATTGAAAAGTAAAGTTGTTTTTGAATTTTATTGTCGTTTAATCTGATGACGATTAGCTATCGATAAAGATTATACACACGACTTGTATAAATGGAACGACAGTTTTAGCACGAAAAAAAATCAAGTAACTCTCGTAAGAGAATTGAATTGAATTTATGATCCTAATCTGAATCGTTTAGAATTATATATATATATAGATATATTAATCCAAAAGCGTCAAGTACAAAATACAGAACTTCCACATACAGACTTCCATTCAATATTCAATTTAATATGCTCCACATTCCTTTTATTAATAAATCTATTTATTAGAAAGGGATGAAGCCTTAAATGTACAAAGTAAAGACATGATGCATAATGTAAGATGTACATACTTATGTATGTACATTGTACACATACATAAATTGTCGAAACGTTTCATTTAATTTAGATTTTAAACGATCAAATGAATATCATGAGCATATGTTAGGAGTAATAATGGAAATTAGTATACTTATTGTCACTGAAAAGACTTTGGGATGTTAGAAAATCTAAAGTACCCGGGATTTTATAGTAAATATATACCTACAATTGTGCTTAAGCATTGTCTCTGTCTTACGTTTCAAGCAGGAAATAACTGTCAGAGTGGAAGTGGAAGTGGATACAAAATGTGTTCATATATGAGATCGAGAACCTCTCTCTCTCTCTCTCAGCATCCGTGAGTTCATATATAGTTCTCATAGCCAACAGCAATAAAGTATAGGTGAGTTTAGTGTACACTTATTGTTAGACACTGTCCGTAGGTACATACCTACAATACATACACATGATACACATATAAATGAAAGCTTTTGTGACTGGGAGTAAGTGTGAGCATAAATACAATATGTACTAGACTCATCGTCAGGATTAAAGTACAGAGATGAAAAGAAAATGTTAATGACGAAGACGGGATGGATAAGTTCCTGTGTAAACTGCTGTGCATAGCTTATTCATTTTGCTAGGGGCAAAATCGTGACGAGTAATGGTGATGTTATAATGGGCGCGGTGGGAAAGGAGACTTTTTTCTTTTTTGTATATTCCGTCCATCTCTATATATATATATTAAATACTTGTGTCCATGGCTTCAACGACGAAAAACGACGACCGACAAAGATGACTTCCAAATATACTACTAGGTCTAGGTATGTATAGGACTCAGCAGGTCCTTTCAGATTACTCTGAACTCTGAAGCATTACCACCAAGCCAAACCAAACCATACAGCATATGTATGTACCATACGATATCGTATCAAACTCAACGAGACACGAGGAAACTACATATACACTATGCACTATACCATCACCATCAGCTAAAAATTCCCTCAAAGCCTCTCTCTGTCGTTCTTTCTCTCTCTCCTTCTCTGTTGTCTATACTTGTCCATAAACTATGTATATAGAATCTAGGAAACTAGAATTCTAGAACAAGATTCTCAAGTCACGCACCTTACCAATTGCCAATTCCAATAAGCATCCACTAAGGACATTGCTTTACAAATTTGTACCTATACAGATACAGATATAGATATATACGAGAATATTGAGAATAGAGAATGAAAAAACACATGACGACAGTGAAAAATGTGTGGTGCGTTGTCTCTGTAGAAAATGCTGGAGGGATATCCGAAAGAATAAATTGCACCGTTGACCGTGTTTTTCATGTGGGATATAGAAATAAGAGAGAGAAGCATCCAGTTTGATTAGGTATGAACAATAGACGAAATTCTTGAGTAATCATTTTTACTACAGATATATATGCGCATTGGAATTCCTCGTGTAATTGTAATTATCATAAAAAAAATGTGCGACATGGAACACATTTTATCTTATATTGTCATTTGAATACAATTTGTAAAGGCTTAATGTAAATAAGTATAGAGAATGAATTTGTGTACACAAATAACAGTCGGAGTCATATTTTTCGTCCTATACATTGAATTGCTCAGGATAATTTGACATGTGGAAATCTAGAACTCCTTTTTAATATCCCCATTTTCATCTGCTCTAGAAACAAAAATTACAAAAGGGTCCATGTAGTATATTTTGTTCCTTTCATCTTCATTTTTTTATACGTATTATGAAATTTTCTCCGTGTGTTTTTATGAACAGTTATGCGTTTGCACACAAATCCTCTGTTGTCTTTATTATTATTATGCTTAAAACTGTTTGAAATTGCAAATAGCAAAATGCTTGTAGGTTCAGGGGACTTTGCTAATTTTTCCTTTGTATATATGACTACAGCTAAAACAATTGATTTGCTCGAGTCATCTCAATCTCATGTTCTGAATTTCAAATACAATTTCGCTTTCTCATTTTCATTCTCTCTCTTTCTATCCATTTCTCTCATGTATTGAATATGACGCTCGGAGCTCTTGGAAAGCTGAGCGGAAAATTAAATATACGATATAAAATGTCAAATATAGGAGATTCTGTGCAGATGCTATATATAAAGTTTTCTCTTCTCTTTTTATTCTCTCTACTCCTCGTCACAAATCCAAAATGTCATGGATAACTATAAAATAGGGTGATGATGATGATGATGATGATGCTGTCTCAGACATGCGAACCCTTGTACTAAACGTAAACGCACCATAATTGACGGAATATACTTATGTACTTGTGATTGTGATGGAAATTACAAGTACAAGGTCTGTAGGCTATACATTTACGTGCACTGCACACATGCAAAGAAAAAAGATGAGAGGATGACATGTTAAAATTAAAATGTACATTCAAACGTACCTATACATATGTAGAACTGGATAGAAGAACGGGTCAGATGCTACTATCTAGTTTAAAAGATATTTGAGTTTTCCTTTTTGGCGCCACGGCGTTTCTTATGATTTTGTAATTGGAAAAATCACAAGAAAGAAATCGCCATATATTTTGTTTAAATTTAACTAAAGTTTGTAAATTAATTAAAAATATTTGCAATTTTTTTACAAATTTCTAACTGTTTCTATAAAATAGCCCATGTTTTTGTGCATATTAATATGCAAAAAAGTGAAAAGTAGTATCTGACCCGTTCTTCTATCCAGTTCCCCATATTATAAACTCATTTTTACTTTACACACGGTGCATAACAAGAAAATGTAGAATGTAGAGCAAAAAGGATTAGTCGTCTCTCTATATCTCTAATATACTTTGAGTCAAAGTATATTTTTATGGCACTATATAGAAAACTAATCTCTCCAAGAAACATACATAATATATATATGATGATAAAATTCCTGGGGATTTAAAATTTGATACAGATTTATTTTATACCCGTTGCACTGATGACGGGGGAAAAAATAGACTTTGTATATTTAATATTTATACATGTGGGTGTTATAATCTCTTTTTTACACATTTCTTTTAATATAAAATTGGAATCTTCAATCCTTATCGACTCCGGCGAGAAAAGGTGAATGAGAATGACTGTTCACAGGTTGGAAAATTCTCTGTTGTTGTTGCTGCTGCTGCTTTGTTTTTGTCGCAGTATCTCGTGTAATAAATTTAATTTTCCGATTGTCTTGTTTATTACCACCATAGTACTATTATTTATTATGTTAAATATCAGTATATGGATGAGTTTGAAAAGATTGTTACACACTTAAGCACACAAACACACTCATCAAGGTTTCATAATGAAAAAAAAAAAAAATAATAATAATAATAGTTATGTTACATATAGTTGTAATAATATTTTCAGAGTTTTCTTCGCTTCACAAGCTGAAAAACATTGTAACATTGTGAGTGGACGGTAATTGATTGAACATGTGAATTTAAAAAAAAGGAGAGGATATGTACTTAAATGTGTGTAACATTTAAATAATTTTAATTTTAATCATATAAGCGAAATTAAGATTACTTTACTTTTTCTTACGTACATGTACATACAAATATTTGATATCGTATGTGTATATCGTATTTGCCATGTAAATTATAGCACACTGACATACATACCTATATACCTACACAATGGTACAACAAATGCCGTTTCTTGAATAAAATGTGTGATAATATTCTCCATATATGTAAGTATCTGTTATATATAACCAGGTGAATTTACAATTCGCACTGTAATTGATACTTCTGCTAAAATCATACATGAAATTGAAATGAACGAGGGGGATCTTTTTTCTGTCGTGCTCGGTCTCGTTTCTCACATAGTTGTGTGTTTGTTTGTGAATGTGTATATGAGTATGTGTATATGTGCGTGGTGAGAAGAAGAAGAGCAAAAGAGCAGTGCTATCCGAGCTTCTTGACTTGTTGACTATATCTTGTGCGAACATCTCACTTTCATTTTGCTCGCCACCACTTTATATTTTCCATTCATTACATTATCTCCATGTCTCATCTTCAGTGGATGCCGTACAAATTCAACATGAGCATGCATTCCATTATTAACTTGGGCTCTATGTAATCCAACTCCAACAATCTTTCTCTACTCAACTCATGTCTATACCAGTCTCTATATTTATTAGTTGATATTATATATATATATATATATATCATAATATATGCGTAGGTGCGTATGTGTAGTTAAAGTAGGTATATATCTGTAATCTGTACTCTACATTTTTTATTCAAAAATCTACTTTACTCTTTTTGCTATATATGCATTCTTATTTGAGCTTTCACGTTCTTCTCTATTATCTTCATTATTATTATTAAAATATAAATTCCAATTTGATTTTTACAATTTGTTTTCCTTTTATATACAACTCAAACTCAAAGTCCTTTCAAATCAACGTAATTTCGGAATTTTTTTTTTTTGTAGTAGTCGCAATAAACTAAGGTGTACAGTCTATAGTCTAGGTTATGCGATATACGATGCGATTAAAATACTAATTGAAATGGATATAATGAAGGTGGTGCATCATTATAGAAATGGTTAGATTCGATCAATTTCTCAAAACCTAGAAGAACGATGGAATCTTCAGTTTTCCGTGTGTTCGTGTGGATATTTAACATACACACAAAAAAGATGAATATTTATTGCGGCAGGGAAAATACATCGACATAAAAAACATTTTGTGTGATTTTGTTGATGATACAATTTTTTACGTTTTTTTTACAAACAAGACCTAGACCTACTTCTGGAATTGGGTTAAAAGCTAAACAGCTAAAATCTTCCAAGAAAAATTCCTATCAAAAATGTCACACACATTTTTTTACACAGAGAGCTTTGAATGCTGATCAACTGAAAACTGACAAGTATATTACGAGTTACGAGTTTAGAGGAAAAGACGAAATTCCACACGTGTAAAAAAAGTCCTTTTCCTTTCTTAAAATGAGTATTACTTAGAAATGAAGCTTTGAAAATGACAAATTCCATGTTGACTGAATAAATATGTGCTATGTGGAGTTTACAAATCTTCAATGTGCATTTCCATATAGAACTTCAAACTCATCTCAAACTTGAGCTGACTCCTTTGAAAGCACTATATATATGCAGCCAGAAGTAATAGTAATGTGTGAGGATTATTGTGAAAGGATTGAACGAGTTCAGTCGTTGAGTTTCTTGTTGCATTTTCCTTTATTGCAAAAGTCTTTGACGAAATATACGATAATATATATATATAAAGAAGTATAATATGAACACCAAGTGTCTCTTTCTCATGAGAATGAATTGCTGGTTGTAATGATTTGAAATATAAACGCACACACACACACACACTGGTACTGGCTGTTTGGCTCATGTCAAGCGAGATATAGTAATGGAAGAAATTTCAGTCAAGAGAGGTGACCACAGAAATAAAACAGAAGAGGAAGAAGAAGCATCCCTGTGGTGTACTTTTAGCAAACCGCATGCATGTGTGTGCTCTTTTCTATCATGCATATTATTATTATTATTATTACTACTATTACTTATATCCAAGGAAATATACTCGGGGTATCAAAAAACCAAAAGCATCTTGTCATCTTCCTGGTCGTCTTTTGTTCTGCGGTGTTTTGCCTTATCCATTTCCATTTACTACTTTGATGCTTTTCTCTAGTTTTCAGCTTGACTTTGTACTTACAACAAAGTGCTCAAGTTTTGTCTTTACTTTTATAGTTTACGTGTCTCCTTCTGGCCCTCTCTTAATATTCTTTAAGTCCACACATTTATACGTATTATGACAACATGGCATAGCATGGCATGGCATGGCATGTTTTTCTTCTTCTTCAACTTCATCTTCTTTTTTCTTGTCTGCTTACACATATTTCCTTTTTTCTTTTCTTCATTTAAATGATGGTGGTTAGAGTGAGCTTTTGTTTTGGTTTACGGTTAAACTTGACTACAGACAAAGTTTCTTAACATTATTTTTGCTTGGATGGCAGAGAGAGAAATAAGAGAGAGAGTGAGAGAGATGAGAAGTTTCATTCCATTAGCATTAGATTGTTTTATACCACTTCCTTTTTTTAGACGAACACACTTATTCGCATTCCATATTTCCTAATGACCTAAAAAAAATCTTAAACAAAGGTAATATAATATATTATATATATCTGTGCTAAAATTCGTGTTTCCAAGTTTTTCCTATTTTGTTTTTGAGGCATCGTAAAGATACTTTTTGAGTAATATTTAAATGTATGTATCGTATATACTATATAGAAATGTACACCTTTGAGCATAGTAAAAAAATACACTTTAGCTCTGAATAAACGATTTAAATTAAATTAAATGTGTATTTAGTACCGGCGCACTGGATAAAGTTGACCATGTACATGAAGTCAAAAAGGAAATTTGCATCATGAAATAGAATCAGGATGTGAGAATAATAGGGAAGCACGTGCCATGCGAATAAAATCTCTTTATTTTGTAAAGCAATAAGCTTTTTAATACGATTTTGGAATGTAGGCCGTTTTAAGTCATTTCTTTTGGGAGTTTTTGCATGCGTGTGATGTGTAATAATGTGTGTGTGTGTGTGTGTAATTGTGTAATGAGTTTACATATGACTGGGTTTGGGTTTCAATGTCAATTCATTTCCATTTTCAATTTTTGAGTGTACATTTGAATCGTTAGTGTACACACACAAAAACACGCTTTTCAATTCAATTTCCTTGAGTTTTCAAACCAATTATGTAGTCTGCTCTGCTTTCTTCTTCCCTTTGACGATTGAATTCTCATTAATATAACAACTAGCTACACATAGTAATTATCATAGCGAGAGTAAAAACTTACTTTTTTTTACATCATCCTCACAGAATCAGAATATTCAGTGATTCATTTATTCAGTAAGATTTCACATCCGGATGATTATACATTTCATTTACGATTACATGATCAAAGGTGCATACAAAAAACGTCCAGAACTCGCCAAGGCTTTGAATATCTGAATTCCTCCTAAAAACTTTGATGCAAGAAAAAAAAATTAGTAAACTAAAACTTGAAAGAGGTTTGATGAGTTGATGGCAAATTATTTCTACTTAGGCGCATTAAAGTTTCATAATAATTTTGAATGCCATTAGCTTGCCATTTGCCATGATTATGGAATCGTATATAAACAGTCAATATATTCAGTAAGGGCTTTCCATATCGTTAAAAATTGTAAAGACTCCACATACATGAGAAAAAATGGTCTATACGATTTAAATAGAGATGGTTAGTGGAACATGTCTATATAATTTATTCACAATTACCATTTTTTTCCATGATTATAATTTATAAAATGGATTATATAAAAATTAAAGGCGTCAGACTTGTTCTGGAGAGAGTCCAAAAGGATGTGTCTCCGTGTCTCTCGGCATGCTATTCATTTGGGCTATTTTTCGAAGGTGATCAAGAGTTGAAATCAGATTATCCTATTCACAATATGTGTGTGCGTACAATCATTTAACCAATACCCAAATTAAATGGGAAATCAAATTTCAAGGTAGTCTGTCGTACTTTTTTTCATATGATATTCCAATAAAGTTGTATAGTTACAGATTATTTGGTACACTTGATCTGCTATATTCAAAGAAAAGTAGTAAAAAAAAAAATCTTGATAATCTGGACGACAGAAAAAAAATTGACGACTAGAAATCTATCGTACATGTCCGCCCATTGTAATAATAATAATGGAAGGTGAAAAAAAAAAATCTAGAATTGGAATTTTTCCAGGGAATTCCTGCTTCTATTATACGATGACATTATTATTAATTACATATATGGACTGAATTTTCATCTCATTATCATTATCAGGATTTCTGGTACACACGTGTGTATTCGGCAAACGTGAAACATTATTCTTCAGTTTTTTCGCCTTTTTCCCTCTCTCTCTCTCTCTCTCTCTCTCTCTCTCGATACATTACAATGCGGTAGTGATGGCGTATAAAAAGTGAAGAAAAGTGACGACGCCTTGATTAGGAATTTGTACACTAGAATAGACTAAATGGAATAGGATGTGATTGAAGCATTTTGCCCGTGTTTGGAATAACAATGGATGAATAGACGTTGTATCTGTTTATAGAGAAATGCAAATACATAAATATATCATGCCAAAATTACTGTCTCAAGTCTCGACGTTTTCTCATTGCAAATTTCAAAGAAAATCAACAATACTCCTCTCCTTCAAATTGCATTAAAGTCAAGAAAAATCTCATGTTTTGTATACTGTAGGCGAATATTTAATTGAATTGAATTGAATTCGTCAAATTCACACAAAATAATATGAAAGGACAATAAAAGAGAATTCTATGTAAACGGTCAAAAGCTATACATTTTGATTTTGCAGTTTTTTTCCATGTCCGCACACACACAACTAATAAGAAAGAACGACTCTTCAATTACAATGCACCATGAAAATTGAAAAAATGTAATTGAATTTGATCGAGCCGAATTGAAGCTAGATAAAACAAATGCAAACTATACCTATGTACAATATGTAAGTACATTTGGAACAAGGAGAGATGTTCTCGTCACGTAAAAAGCAAAAGCATCACATAAGATTTTACATGAGTGTAAGGAAAAAACAAATCAACCAATCAATCTTCATCTTGACGCATAAATCCATTAACATAAATGTCTTGTTAGCAATGAAGACGACAATTTGTCGTCGTACGGACACACGCAAAATAAATGGTAATATAAAAAATGTATTCAAATGCTTTTATATACCTATACTTTGTGTACGGATAGATTAGATATGTACCTGCACATATTTTTTTTTACCGTTAACCTTTTACAGTGCACAGTGCATTACATCACAATTGGTCATGCTTGTTATATAATTGCTGTGCTATGAAGAAAATAATGTGCAAAATCCCTGTACATTCCTCCACACACCTACGACAAACGTATAGTGTGTAATGTGCTCAACTAAACGGAATAATGTTTTCAATTTTGGCAAAATCTAATCGTGTGCTGAATCTATCTATTGGAATTGTCATATGCAAATTCAAAATTCCTTAACTGTTTATTCTCGTAGCCTGATTTGCCATTTCCTTAAACACGCACTGCACAACTACCTATATCGTAAACATGAATGAACAAATTATTTCTGTCTCTCTCTCTCTCTCTGTCTCTCTATTTTCATCTTGTACCTATATAATTATTAATTATGACTAGATTTCTTTTTCAATGTTTGATAGATTGGTAGACTCTTTTTTACGAAACCAGTTATTAAGGATAAAGATGAGACATGTGTAGTTAACAAGGAGTTTAATGTAAATAAACTGAGTTTTATATTTGTATTATCCCAGGAAATGTATAATTATGTAGGTACATAATGCAAATGCTGTAGTGTGTTCTAAACTTCTAAGAATATGAACAATGAATCATTAAGTCTGTGTGTGTATAGAATAATCTTTTATTATATCAAAGGCGTAGGAAATCAACTAGTTGAATGCAATGTACTGTGAATAATGTGAGTAATTGTAAACATGGTATTTGTATTTGTACCCTGATGTGTACAAGAATAAGGAAGCTACACATAAATAATGGTACAAGTACATAAAAGTAAGAGGGGTTTGTTCACATGTTCATACATATGTGGGCATAGAACAGCCCAGTTATACAGGAGAGTATATGTAGTATGTATCTAGGGAAAATATTGTTTTTTTGTGCATTTGGGATTGGTTTCCCTTGCGAAATCATTGAGGAACTCTTATACTACTTAATTTTTAAACGTAAAACGTAAACGTACGATTTATGATTTACCCTTTAGTTTTTACTATCATACTCACACACACACTAACACACGACACGACTAATAAAATACTAAAGTGTGCAGACCTGCAGACACTGTCCGTGGTGTAAATGTAATGTAATGTAATGTGTGTATCTATTTATGTACTCCTTTTATATGCGTACCATGTCATCTCAGAAATTCAGATACATTTTCCATACCTTTTTGTTCACATCAATTTCCTTTCACTACAGACGTTACAAAATGCCCCATTTGCATGTAATTCACACATAATAATATTATTATTATTATTATTACTATTATTTTTGAGATATTCGTAAAGCGTATACTTTATTATACCTATATATTGTATGTGTATTCCGAATTCTGCATACGGATATTCTACAGTCTTTTAAAAAATGTACATATATAAAATTAGTTTATGCATTGTAAAATTTGAGCAGGAATTGTTAAACATTGAATTAGCATGGTTTTGTGAGGGAAGGTGTATGTGTACATGTGTGTGTGGTATGATGGTGTGTCACAAGGAATTGAAATTGACTGTCTTTTTATGTTTTCTCCTGTGATAAAGTTTTACAATTTGCAGTAATATATTTGATGGTTGGTTTGAACAAGAGACAGGAGGCCCAAAGAGCATTTTATTAGTTAATACGGCAAGCCTCATACATATTCGTATACACACATGTATATTTGTATTTGTACCAAGATGAGAGTGCAAATTTGAGTACTAAATACATCTACATATTTGTAAATAAGATGATGATCATGTGTGCTATATACGGATTTTGTATGGTGAGGACTGATAAAGCTGGCTTCTGACTCGAACTATAAAAGACAGAAACAAAAATATTTTGCATATATGCTAATTTGATTACAAGTGTGTGTAAATTGTAAATAGTAAAAACCCTCATTCTCATATTCTTGGTCTTGTTTGGTGTATTCGCAACCCTCTTTAGCCAATATAGTTATTATACAATCTCGAAGAAATTCAAGAGTAGTGTTGTATTTACTTTGCAGCTGTAGCTGTACAGATAAGTTGCAAATGTTTGAAATGGGGATTCAGAAATTCGGAACACACAAAATTTGTAAGACGAATTCACAAGGATTCTCTGGTTAATCTTGTACAAGTTTTTTATGTGTAGTAGCATTACAAACACACAGCATATTTTAAGCAATAACTATATAAACTATAAAAGAAAGAAGTTGACTAACGATAATAATGCAACTCAAGCAAGTCCTGAGGAACGTGGAATTCTTTTTTCCTTTTCCTTGTATTACATTAGATGTGACACCCCATAAAAAGAGCTGAAAAAAATAATGTCTTTTACCATAATTGAAAATTCACAAGCTATATAGACGTCAACTGGGCTTAGTATCAAAAGCTGCACATTCATGCGTTTCTTGTCTCATTTCCAAGTTAAAAGTGTTCTCACGATCAGTAAAAAAAAAAAAAAGTCACACTGAAAAAATTACACAGTCCGGCATATGTACTTTAATTTGATTTCCTTACATTTTCAAAGTAAAAAATTTACATAGTAAACTGTAGATTGTAGATCATGGCTATGCAGGTATGTGTATTATCCAGCCGTACGTTCATTGTATTTGCATGCCATGTCATAGGTTATTTTATGTTTGAGTAAAGAGTGGAAATCTCTGCTGTTTATTGACGTACCTACAGATGTATATTGACGAGTAAAAGTATGAGGGAGAGAAACATATTTGACAGTTTGACGGTTATGTGATTTGTACATGAAATATCATGTCTTTTAATCAATTAAAGCAGAATTATCATGTTTAGTGTGTAATTTTCATCTTGTGGATTATAATCAACTACTTTTGTTATTATTATTATTATTATTATTATTACAGTGTAGTTTGTGTTGTAATATTGTCTTGTATTTTATTGGTATAGGTATAAAGGCTGTTATATACATATGTTTACGTACACAAATTGTATCATAAATTTGAGTGTCGTTCAATCATTTGCAGCACACAGTTACTGGTCACGAATCATCCATTACTTTTACGCTTCTTTTTAGGATTTCGCTACTTTTAGATTTTACAATAAATTAAAGGGAAACGTGACGTTCTCTAACATCCAACAACATGTTATGTTAGGGCGTCGGAAAATTCAACATTTTTCATTGGTTATTACGCGCATTACGTCGTCGTCGTACTTTTCGTTGTTGTAGATTCGAGAAGAGAATCCTCATTTTTTATAGTGAAATCACTGGAGTTTCCTTGAATTACGGAATTTTGAAGCGTTAAAAATTACGAGACGAATTATGAACTGGAAATGAAACATTTGTAATCCCAACTTCCACAAGCTTTTGTCACGGAAAGAAAATGAATGAATGCCTTTGTGAAAATGTTACATTAAATTTTCTGCTATACGCCTTTGGGAAATTCTTAAATAGAGTCAAAAGTCAAAACAAGGTGGGATAAAATAATTAAATGTGAAGATAAAGATAAAGTTGAGTGAGAGTTGGAAAGAGAGAGAGAGAGGAAATCAAGGAGGAATTGTAGATAAAAACAAACAGTATGCAATGTCAATTTCAACATGTACATAAAGGTGCTACACGTAGTTAAATGTTAAATAGTTACCATACACATTCGTATACCGATAGTCGAGCAACGTTGACTCATGTGAAATACCATACTTATTAGACAATAGAGTATATATACGTAGACATATGTGGAAGAGAGCGAATAATAAATAAAAATCTAAAACTGAAAAGTTTCAACTTGACAGCCAAAGTCATACACAGTGGATATGTGAATTATTCACGGTATACAGAGCAGAGTTCTAACTGGAAATCGTATCAATCCATAATCTACAAATTAGTTTACATTCACAAACCTAACCTAACAATCCTTATTGATCGACCACATAAGATCATAGTTCAGTCATTCAGTCATTCATTCATTCATTGGCAAAGTAATACAATGTAATGTATAGAAATATAATGGCTAACTCAAAAAAATATGACTCTGCCTACTAGTAACCGTAAATTGCAATCCATATACATATACCTATACAATACATACTTATATCGTAAGTATTTTACCTTCATATGTGCAAAACAATATTACGTGTGTACTGGAATAAGAATAAGACGGAATATATAAATACATATATATATAAAACATGTAGATGTAGAGTAAAGACTAAATGTGTACATATTTTGTATGTACTTTGTTTATAGGATGGTGATGGTGGTTTGGTTGAGGAATTTAGAATTTGGAATATATGATAGGGAGATTGTTATTTGTAAATAAAGAGAGTCATATATATGTATAATATAATAGTTGTACAGCTTTCCATGTCCATAGAAAATTGAATGAATGGAGTTTTGTAGACTAGATATAATTTAAAAGTCATTAAGTAGCATGCGGATGACTGAGTCTGGTGGTAGTGGCGGCCACCACAGGACAGTCGAAAACCATTTGAAAGAGAAGAGAAAGCGAAGTTGTTGCGAAACCAAATACATACACAGTGATACACACACACACACAACACCAACATAGACATCCTATTAGAATTATTATCATATATTCGTATATAACATAACGTTTACGACGATGTGCGATGTGAAGTTGAAAGTGCTCAATAGTCGAGTCTGCTGTTGAGTTGAGGTGAAGGGGTTTTTCTTCCATTTTGTCGCCGTTGTCTTGACTTGCGATTTCTGCATCCACATTTGAAGCTCTACACAAACTACACAAACTACACACACATACACTTTTAACTGTATAGACTGTAGAGTAACTCTATGTACACCCCAAAACTCTACAACAATGAGGTCTTCAATACTCCTGTACATACATAACGACATATAGACAAATATACGCTCCTGTCTCCTCTGTTAAGGCTTGCCCCCTTGTATACATATCTACAGCTGACAGTCTGTATACATGTATGTATGTGTAATGTGAGGCGTGTGCATCAACTTGTATAGAGTTAATCATAGTTGTTAAGTTAGCTAATTTGAGTTAGAAAAACGTAGTCAGAACCAGAACGAGAGACGTATACATCTGTATATATGATACATATATATCTGTATATAAAGTGAAATAAACTATTGGCATTTTTGGTTGTATGGATATAAATAGTGTGCAATGAGTACGGTTACGGTGTTACGGTTTTGCCCATGGCCGCATCTTATATCAATGATGTAGTTCTTATACATAGGTATGTGATGTGTGTATTTCAGAAAGAGAAATACAGCAAAACACAAAACAAGATTGAGATAGGATAGGAGACGATAGAGAGATAGACGCTTGTCATTATACTTTTGCTTGTTGGTTGTTGGCTGGCTGGCTGCTCCCTCCTGAGTCCCTGCACCTTTGAATTGTCTTATTCTTTTGAGTAGTTGGTATTACTGAAGTCATTGCATTGTAGAAGGAGGGTTGGAGTTGTCTATGGTAGAGTCTTTGTAGTTGTATTTGTCGTTAATACGATATGTGAATGTGCACTGTGTGCAGTGCACACACCACACAACGTGCAAAGTACATAATCCACTAATCCACTTTTTCTTGACCTCTATTCTACATTATAATTATTCACGTCGTCTTGCGTAACTATCCTACTGTACATATAAATACGTACAACAGATATTGTATATTAGATGTGCTTTTGCTCTTGTTCTCAGCTCTGTCAAGCTCAACTCCAAAATGAATTGCCTATATACATACTTACCACCTTTCCCCTGAACCCACAACCAACATTATTCTCCGTGTGTATAAGTACATATACACAAAAACAAAAGACTGACAACAAACTTCCAAAACCCCCAAATAGACAAACAGCGTGGAAATTCCTTATTTGTTCAAATTACACCACATGCATATGAGAAATTGCATCTACTGATAAATAAATACGTGCTCACCATTTTTACTTTAGTACTGTCAAACTTTATAAATCATCTAAATTTCCGGTTCTCTCACCTGCTATATACCAAATCCCACACCCAATTCAAACTATATTCACAATTATGCATGAAAAATATGCAGTTTTGACCTAGATTCCGGGAACGTTTTTTAACTTGTTTAGTCTTCAATTCCTATACTGTGAACAGAAATTAAAGCCAAACAAATACAAAAATATCCATACACATATTTGAATTTATGCTTGTCAATTGTAAAGTGGTATTTTTATGTGTATAAGGACGGAGGCAAGAAAAAAATACTTGGATGCAATCGAAAAAAAATTGTATTGAGGACGCACGACAATTTTTTGTTTTCTTGGTTATTTATTCCAAATTGATTTTCCCCTGTTGGAAGTTCATATACGTGGTCAGCTTTGAATAAGAAAAATGGAAATTGCTTACTGTGCTTCTGCTGCCCTTCACACTTTTGTAAATGAAAATTGTGAATGCTCATGAATGAAACATCCGTTCGTCATCCTCACCAGGGCACTAGTTCTTCTGCTTCTTCTGTCTGTCTCTCACACACACTCACCTTAACTCAGCTACGTCGCCTTTTCCTCTCTCTTTGAAACGTTTGTAAAAGTACATTGCTCGAATTGAATTGAATTCATTTTGTACGATATATTTGAATGTGATTCGAGACACTCACAGGTTTTTACAATCCTTCTTTGAATCATTATCAAGTTTTTTTTATTTAAAAAAAAATATTCTCCCTCTTCCCTTTTCCTTTCTATCTACTAGTCGTTTGACTGTCACAATATAAAATACAATGGAACAAAAATTTAAAGAGAATAGTCAGAAAAGAAATGAGTACAATGACAATGGTGACTATAGTGACAATGAAATGGGATCGAATGCAATGAAACGCAACACGTCGTTATATCTGTTTCTGTATATATGCAATAATATTTTGAACAACGAAAGTAGAGAGAAGAAGCAACTTTCCGTTCCGAATATTTATTATTATTATTGTAGGTATGGGATTATCTAGGTTTAGTTTAATTGCTATTCCAAACTCGTACTGTCTTTCTCCATCTCCGTCATCATGCTCCTCATTATAATTATTAATTACAAATTAAAATTGCAGTTCCTCTGCTTTTCTATACACGTCCTCTTCTCCTCTCATCTTCAGTACATATACATGTATACGTAAGACAAAAATGACTACTACATTTCTCTTGATTTTTGGTATTGTGGTCATTTGTATCGTATTTTTTGATGAACGATTTACAACAGACAGCACAGCACAGCACACACGACTGAATTTTAATGATACATTTCCGACAGTGAGAAA
Source organism: Gisinianus flammeolus (assembly GCA_034699125.1). Classification (NCBI taxonomy): domain Eukaryota; kingdom Metazoa; phylum Arthropoda; class Collembola; order Symphypleona; family Katiannidae; genus Gisinianus; species Gisinianus flammeolus. The sequence goes on along the minus strand of JAIUND010000195.1, from coordinate 82,660 downwards.
CATCACGAATTCACATCAGAAGCAAGTCAAACCGGTAGGAAAATATACAAGGGATATATTGACGTTCATCTCTTCTTGAATTTATTAATATCTGAGAATGATGATGATGAGTGATGATGAAGACTAACGTATTAAATATACTAATTACTATCAAATAAATTCATTTAATATCCCTTTTTATGCAGTAGAAATTTTTCTCAAGTATATACTTGACAGAACTGTCAGGATGGGGGAAAAGAGAGAAAGAGAGAGAGATATTTATGTTGAAAATTCTTAGCTGAAAACTGTTAGACTTGTAGAGAGAAAAGGAAATTCAATTTATCAAAGTTATTGGGTGTAGGAGAGTTTCAATTCTGATAAAATCAAAATAGAGTCAATGGCAGGATTTGTATATAAATCTGACAATGAGTATACATAGTGCAATGAGCTGTGTGAAAAAAAAACTGTGCATCCAAAGTGTCCTCTGCATGATAACTGACAATGAGCTAAGACATTGAGCCATTAATGTTGGCAATTTCAGATTTAAGATGCGTGTTGATTGTATGTATGTAGATGTAGATGAAAAGATATATATCTATTTGTTTGATACCTAATAGTCTGTATTATTATTATTATTATTATTATATTTGTCATTCAAACGGTCAATGACGTATCGCAATCGTAAGTATTTGAATGAGAGTCGTTTCTTTTTTAATATACAAGTTAAGGTGAAATTTCAAATTTGTTTTGCGTGAAATTCTATCAAATCCATCATCATATAAGACGGTAGAAAATCCAGATATAAAACAAAGGATAAAACTAACTGTTGCCTTTGAATATAGTAATACATAATGTATACTTTCTTTTAAGAATCTGACAATGTTATTTCTCTCTCTATTGAGTGAATGATGGAGATCACTGATAAAATGGATAAAGATGTAATCTTTTTTTTGAAGGAATGAAAACAGTGTAATGTAAAGTCAATGTGTATATTTAACATTTATTCTGAAGCTAATTCCTGAATATTATCCTCGATGTATATCAAATGTATATGTATATGTATGAATGGACGTACTCATCGTCACTCGCTGTGAATAAGAAAACAAAAGTAACGAGTTTCGTTTCAAATCGTAAAGGGCTTTAATGTGCATGAATGTACAACGAATGAGATGGACGAGTAAATCCATATCGTATATATAGAGAAAATGCATTTACAAAGTATCTAAGCTCTGTATCTCTGGAAAAAAAATATTTTTTTTACGCACAATTATTACATTGAATTTAAATGGCGATGAACTTTATTTCATATTTCATATAGTTTTTAGTGTACTGTGTTGTTGTTGTGCACATGTACATATAGGAGAGGATATAAAATAGAATATCACATCAGTCATCACATGTTTCGTCTCGTTCCTTGTAGGACGCACAGTATAAAAGAAAGACAATGAAAAAAGGATTGTTTAACTGTCTACTAGTACATATAAACATTCAAGTCTACCATACGTTCAAGTGTAATTATTCTGTGTTTATGTGTGTTTACGAAAAAATCTTAGTACACAATCTATGTAGTCTATAAGATTGACGGTCGAAACTGTGAGTGATGAGTTTGAAAGTCAGAGTGGAATAAATAAATAAAGAAGAGAATCGAAGCCGTAAAAAAGAAGCATATATATATACGTGGAAAAGTGGGTAAGATGATAGTTAAAAAATATTATCGTCTTGAGCCATCAGTAGAGTTTATATCTTTATATTCTAAGATTTTTAGTGTCAGTTTACATTCTCATTTATTGAATTTATTTTAAATGAACTCACACACATGTCATCAAATGAACTTGCCAATTACACATTGACAAGAAGGATGAGGATTTACAATGAAATTCATATGAAGATACGATACGATACGATCAATATCTGTATTTTGTTCGTTTTTTGTAGGTATATATTACCAATGATAAGACTATATCTGCAGTGTATATTTTCGTGCCAGTACCTGTACCAATAAGAGCAGAGGAGCAGGAGAGCTTGAAAGGGAAAATCTGTTGATATATTATTGTTGATGGACAGTGGAAACTTAAATCGTCGTAAACTTGAGACTGTACGAAACAAAATGTATCACGGATCACATTGAAATTATACATAGTAAAAAAGGATTTCATATACATATGAAAGTCAAAGAAGAAACCATATTATTAACGTTTATTATCCTCTTTTTCCTTCAACATCACCACAAAAAAGCCGTATCAAAATACCCTCTATTTTCTCTGTACTACTTACGTAAACTCCATTGTGCATGTTTTAGTTTTGAAAATTCATATATAATAAAAAAAATAATACAAACTTTTACTTGTAAGTTTAGAGGTTGTCGGTCGGTACATTGGCTCAGATAATTTACATATCTCTATTTCAATTGAGAATTCAAGTGTATATACATTCTTTTCAATTCAGATTTCAGATCAGAAAAAAGATTTTTGACCGCTATAGTTGATTTTTATTATTCACAGTTTCTATATATCTGTATAGTTCCAACGAAAGTCTATCAAAGGACGATTTCCACTACGATTTTCAGCTTCAAAAAAAAAAAAAAAAAATGACAGAGACAAAACATTGCCAGGAGGAATAGCAATTTTTTTTTTTAGTACAATGACAATTGTCAGGCAGTTAATGATGACACTATACACGATACAAATCTAAGTGTGTACACATACAGTAGATACAAATACAGATATGGATGTGGATGGACAGTTTCGTTTCACGGTGAAACTGGGCAGCAGCTGACACAGACACACACGCTTGAGGCTTGTCAGTTTTGTGTAGGATAAATTGGATGTCTCTAAACTAAACTATACTCTATAGTATTTGACTATTTGAGAATTTGATTTTCAAAGACAGCGACAAGGAGGGAAACTGATTGTGAGTTTAGTAGTAAACGAGTTCTCCATTTCTTTTTTACATGTTGCGTTGTAGTGTGTGTGTGGTTTGATTTCAAACGAAATGGAAATTGAAAAGTTGTTATCCATCATGTAATGTACGATATATATCTGATTCTGTACAGTGTACTACAGGTATGTGTGACTGTAGATGTAAAAACCGATGCTATTTACACACGATTCCTAACAATAAGCTCTGAAAGTTACCATGGCATCCTCGTGCATGATCATCTTGAGCGCGTACCTGTGTAAATACAGACATCAATGTGCACTGTATGTATATAGGTTTACTTTACATGGTGTGTACATAAAGACCATATTTGCTTTTATGCATTCTATTCCATTTATAATACACATGCATGTGGAATGCATGCTTTTGTTTGTTTTCTAGTATTGTGTGTGTAGGGATAGTATACTACTTACGTATATATAGGGAGATGGAAGAAATTCACACTCGTATACACAAAACAAAGTTATTATTATCCTGCAGTGTCTCCTCTTATCAAAAATAAGAGAATAAGAAAAGGAGAGAGAAATTTGAGACGGCATTCAAAATTTGATGATTTTGTTCTCGTTGTTTTGTTATACTGTCAGATTTTTGAATATGGAGATGGAAAGAAGATATAGATATATAGATAGCATGTGTGAATTTACGTCCTAGATTGTATTGTATTTATTCTATATTATTATTGTATCTTGTATTTTATCATATCATATCATATCACATCACATCTTGTCTTTTCCTTATTCCATCCCGACGACACTCCGTGTTGATATTGATAATATACTGCCGTGATTCACATTGTGACAACTTTGACTTTGTTCTGTGTTTTTGTCGTTTCTCTCTGAACAACACGCTCCTGCTTCCTCTCACTCTCTGCCATCGTATGTATGTAGTGTCAAATGTCTGGCCTGTTCAAGTCGGAACACTTCTTTCTTGCATGTTACGAGGGGAAAATATAGTCGTTGATAAATAATAATTGTCAAATTTTACAATGATGTCAAAGTATAAACACTGACAGATATTTTTGAACATTATCTTGCCAATAATACTCAAAGTCCACAAGCCACCTTTGAATTGATAGTTGAATAAGAGTTGAATGGACAATACCCAAAGGAAAGTTTTGGTGAAACAAAACACAAAACATAAAAAAAGTCCTATTATAAGGGCATATTTGTCTCACAAATTGTCAGAAAATGCAAGTGTAATATTTTCTCGTGTTTATACAATGACAAGAATAAGTAGAAAGTGCGGTGGTGGTGGTGATCGTATAGAGAGACTCCGTATCGATTGAAACCCGAGTATTTTTGTCTTTGAATTTCATGGAAGTGGAATCCATACAGATATATATGAGGTTGAAAGTGCTGTGGTGTAAATAATATTTGAATTTGAAACATAGCACACAAATACCTCTTTAAAAAACACAGATGATAAATCGAATCCTCCACAGTAGTACCCATGCATGCAGCCCACACAAAAACGGATTTATTTATTTTCTACATGGATTTTGATAGCCTCGTGTAAAAGGTTACATATTTCTATGTATCTTTTCTATGTGTGAAGAAATAAATCCAAAAGTGATATCCTAAAAGTGTCCGTGTATCAATCCATTTTTGAAGTATACATAATATATAGGTGTAGATGTAAATCTTTTAAGTACCCATGAAAAACATTAAAACGTCATTTTGTAACCAACAAATATTGAAAATGCAAAAGGGGTTTTCCGTGTTGTTCCTGAAATATTGCCTGAGCACTCTCTATTTTTAGTATGAGCATTACAGGTTTAGTAAAAACCCCTCATATGTTACCAGAATAATATTTATGAATGATGTATGGAAAGGTAAACGCAGACTCACAATGTTAGCATTTACACAGGGAATCTGTGGAAATTGAAACCATGTCTATTTAAACATGAAACAGAATATTTGAATAAACAAGACTGGCTCAAGCCCCAAAGTCAACTTGATCTTTATGGTATATAAACTTGTTGATTTCGGTGTACGCAAAACTTGCACGCTTAAAATAAACAGTTGAAAAACTATAGCGTTTGCCTCTGGGGCGCAGTCACAATTTTTCATATTAATTCAAAGCTACATGCATGCAAAAGTTGGAAAAACATTGGATTTGATTCGTATTCGTACCTACGTGAAAATTCGAATGATCTGTAGATTTTGATATGGTTTCACCCCTGATCACTGAAAACTATAATAGAATATATAGCAAAGGTGCAAACTTTGGGATTCATGTCAAGAGATTGAACATCCTTTGCATTCGAACTTGATTTCTTGATTCATTCATGAATGAACAGTAAAAATCTAATCACAATAAAAAGCACAGACACTGCTATTATTTGTGAGATTATTACTATTATTTTGATTGATTGCATACGAACGAATACTATACAACAATACCATGCAATACCAATGCGAATCATGTATAGTATACAGGTAGAAAAACATTGTTTTTTCCTTCATTGTTTACAAAATAGACGCCATATATATAGTACATCCTATAGTCTAACCAGACTATATATAAATACATACGGCAGTAAGTATCTGTACATACATTTTTATTATTGTTTTGACGAGCTGATTTTTAATGTAGATGTAGTTCATTGTTCCAAGGCTATTGGCTGTATACTATGTAGCATTATAATTATTATTGACACGGTCATGAATTGGAAAGCGTCTACAATTCTACATGCAACCATACCATACAGTGACGGCGGCCTACAGCAAACACACACGTACAAAAAGACAGACTTGAGACTATACGACTACGACTATACATACGTGTTCATTTTCATTACCTACTCACTCTTCTCTAGCCAGCCGTCAAAGTCCAGTATTTTTTTTTCTTCATCTGTACAATACTGACTACATTTCTTGTTGATAAGTACCTATGTGGCATATCCCAAATTATTCCCATGTCAAGAGTGTCCCTATCCTGTTTTTAGCTAACAAAGGCTAGTAAAGTTGGTCAATTTCATCACTCGCAATTTTTGTCTCATATTCCGTATTTTATATTTTGGTTTTATTATATAGGTAGTTTTATAATTTAAATTCGACTCAATAAAATTGAAATTCCGACAAGATTTGCTCATTTTACTGTGGTAAACAAACAGTAAAACAAATGTCTTGCGAGTTCCTGAATATTTTATACAGAGCAGAGTTCATGCACTCAATAGAATTAGTAAATAACATAAAGTAAAGTTTTTTATTGCTTTAATTACACACGTAAATCAAATCAATTGAGTGTGCTTATTTATAAGGGGAAACTTCACGTTTCTGGAGGGGGATTTCCTCGACTTAAGTCTTTGATTAAAGCTTACACATGTTCACTCACGATATATAATAACGTGTGGTGGTGTGAACAAGGAGCTGACATATATGTATGTAGTAAAAAAGATATTTCATGAGTAAATTTTCAATACCCTACTCGAAAACACAAAACAAAAGTATACATACAACTATAAATAGTAATAATAGCGTACATTTGGGTTTCATCCATCGAGAGATACGGATGGACTTTGATGTTTTATATTTATATAAAACGTAAAAACCTACATGCAGAGAGCTTCATCGTCGTGATTCTTATTTGAATAAGAGGATTACTAAAAAAAGAGGTGTGGAGTCGAAAGCGAGTGAAAGCGGAAGCGAAAGCGTGCCTCAGTGGGAGCACTGAAGAATTTGAGTGTTTACTTTCTTGTGAATTCCGATAAATAAATAAATATATATTTACTTTGGATTCTCAAACGTAACTGGAGAGAAATCCCATCATGTTATTTTATTCTAGTTTATTTCTAGGACATGTTCAAGGAGGAGGTTGAAAGTTTTAATATATATCAAACTATCAAACCGTAAACTTCACATGGAACTTACTTTTATCTAAAGCACTGGAGACATTCTGTATGTATATACGACAGGTTTCTCAAATGTAACAAATTTCCCAGTTTCACTTTGAATTCAATGCATATACTTATAGAGAAATTCTGAGAAAAAGGAAATCTCCTTTAGACTTATGTAATTTGGATTTCATTTTCTTTCAAGTGGAATCGTCATGTATGAGAACATAAAATCTCTCAAAAGGCCATTTTTTATTATATTTACACAGCTTGGAAATCCTGTCTTTTACTTTTATTTTCAGATTTCCTAACCATTCATATATATATATACGATACTTTAAGCCTTCAAGAAGGCGATAAAAGTAAAAACCGTATAGGAGAGGGACTAAAATTCCTAGTGTCTTGGCGTAATACAATTTGAAATTACAAATTCTATTAACAAAACTCTTACAGATCGATATTCTTTCATTAACTACATAGTTTGATGTTTCATCCGGAAGCATTCCAGGAGACTTGTTTTGTATGGACGAGGGATTACTATGAATAAATTAAACAAAAATGAGGGATTTTCTCAGAAATTGGATAAGTTTGACGAGAAATTGGAACTTTGTGTTCATCAGTTTTACTCTCTCGTCTCGTCTCTCCTCATCATTCATCATTTACCTATTCAACACAGTAATTACAAACAGACGTGTGTGTGTGTGTATGTACCTATATTTACGTGTGTGGATTTTTATGGGTTTACAGTGAGAGTAAAATTACACATTTCACTGTAATTATATAACAGTGATAAGGAAGTTGCTCGATTGCATTGCATTGTGGAAGCTACAGGATTTTTACAAAATAAAAATGCAGTAATAATGACCTCATGAGAAAAAAAAAACATTCTATCTTTAGATAGTTAGAACTATGTACACATATAGCCAAGTTGTAGGCCATTGAATTTGACAGAAGTGTTGCTTGAATGTATTTCAATTCCATGTGAGAAATTCTTTGAGGAACTGGAACTTCTATGAATATAAATTACACACAGTATAAACTGTAAAAATAACTAAATGAAAATGAACCAGAAACTCATCACCACTCGCCACACTCACAATCAAAGCGCAATATTAGATTTTTTTTTTTAAATATTCTCCTCATACATATATGTCTACCAGTTAGCAGGTCTAAATGCTTCAAGACCTTTTTGCACTTGAAAGAACTATGATATATTGTTGTTTAATACGACTTTACACACGTATTATTGTATGTATGTGATACGACCAGGAGTCCACTGTGAATTTGTTGTCACCTTTTTTCCTGTATACATGAGATTATAAAGACTTGAACCATTGTCATTACGTATGTATTTTCCCCTGTGATTTACGTCTTGTTTGCTTGCCTCTTTTTCTTTGATTTATATGAGAATGTGTACTCACATTATTTCCTATTTTCAATGTTGTGCCAAATCCAACACGTACTCAACTTATTTATTTATGATGTATGACTTATCTGAGGTCTGTGTCCTACAGGAATGGTTACGTATAGATGGGAAGGTATATATTATTATATATCTCGTAGTTTTCAGTTTCTCACTCTGGAATTGCGTTGGTGTTCTACTAATACATTATTATTATTATATTCTGACTTGTACAAGGTATATTCGCTCATTCATCATCATTTATTGTACAATATATATTATTATTCTGTAAGAATTTTCTTTATTGTGTAATGATGTATGATGGAGAACTCAAAGTTTTTGAATTTATTCTCGCATCCACATGATGATTTCTTTCACTCTCAACCAACCACACAATATTGAACTCAACGATTCCGAGGAAAAAAGGGATTTTGATATGAAATAAATAAGATATATACAAATACAAATGCAATGAGTATTGTAATAGTAATAATAATAATATCTAGGTATATTACTATTACCTACATAAATAAATAAGTTGGTAACAAATACAGTAAAAACATTATCATCGACAGAGAAAGAAATTGTTTTTTTTCTCTCGTTTGGTGTGCAAGGAAAAAAAATAGAAAGACTTTTTTGGTGAGTTCGTGAGTTCATCTAACATACATTTACTTTAATATTTTGGATTCAACCATTTTGTAATAGAAATATAAGATTTGGGCTTTGAACTGGATAGGAAAATGTATAGAAAGAGTTTTCTTTTTTTTGTATTTCGTATTTCATCCACAGTGCCCTTTATGGATTATGGATGATATGTTGCTGAAACGTGAACGGAAACTATAAAACATCTTATGGAACACACAAGTTTCCCTTTTTTTCATCTCTCTTCACCATAAAGTTTTCCTCCACTCATTTTCTCTCCAGTTCTCGATCTGACGTGTTCAGGTATTCGTATTCTACAGATTTTGATGGTTATGTATATAGGTGTATATATATCTTTTATACAAGTCAATTCTCGACTACTAAAAGACCGAATTCCATCATGGTTACGCACACCCTAAAAAGTCATGTTGTGCAGACAGGCTTGAGTAAATACACATGAAACTTATCCGATGCCAAATGTTGAACCAAAAGTTTAATATGAACTTTTGATAGAATGGATATATGATGACGACACGGAGTTGTAATTTATATATCGTACAGAAAAGAAAATATATCCGAGTTTAGATGGAAAGGAAGGAAAGTGAATACAGAGTTTTATTGATGTATGATTTCAATTAGGGATGATTGGATTTAGTGCAGGGAACTTCTGCCAATTGGTTGTGGACAGGAAATTGAAACGCATATACACATTTGATTTCCCTGTTAAGCATATTCATGTACATACATCTGAAATTTGAATAGAAAATTAAAACAGTATTTTTGTTTTGTAATTAATAGGAAATCGTCAATTTCAACCATCATACGCAGCATCACCATTAATTGATCTTCGAGGTCAATACCAGCAGCAATCCCAACAGCAGCAAGTGATTGTACCTGGAGGATTCCAACAACAACAACAGCAGCAGCCGCAGCCACTGCAAGGAAATTATCAACAATTGAGGAATGTGGAGACGAGAGGACTCGGAAGTTCTCGTGCAGTCCCATCAATTCAAAATGGTCATTTCCAGATCCGAAATACGGGTATACAAAGACAAAATATCCCGATTGCCCTCACAAGACCAGGATCACAATTCTCTCCAGTGAGAGGACCACAAGGAGGACGAGTTGGAATCTCTACTGCTTCTAATTCCAATTCTGCTTCTGGTCAAGATCAAGGGACGGCTGAAACACAATATGAATACTATGATGATCCAGATTCGGAGATTGTTTATCATTACTCCAATGAGGATCCCGCGGATGCTTCCTCCTCTTCATCCTCCTCCAGTAGTAGTAGTAGTAGCGGTAAAGGAGGTCGGAATCCTACAGGAGGATCAGGAGTAGCCACATCCTCATCCACAAAATCTAATGTACTCAAAAGAGAGAGATTTCAAGCAAGTCGACCAATTCCTCAAACTTCTGCATCTTCAGCTTCAGATTTTATCCCTCTCGGTGACATTGAAGAAAATGAAGACTCCCTCGGACATGGCTTAGCTTTCAAAGGGCGAAGTGTACCATCACAACCATCACAAAGGAATTCTGCGTATGGGAATATTCCAAATCCTACACCTCTTCCCTCCCTCTTACGTAATAATTCAATTCTTACCAAAAATAAGAGTATCCCTCCACCCCCGCCATCACCCCCGCAATCACAACAACCCCCAGCTCAATCAACACTGGTCAAAACAACAACAACAAATAAACGTCCTGCAGTTCTTCGTGGTCCAGTAAATCGTTTCACACTCACATCCCGACCATCACTCAATGTAAGTAGTAAATTACAATTACCGTCCACAACTACAACTTCAACGACAACATCCCCACTTTCTCGCTACTCATCCGGCTCATCTGACTTCAAAAGTAAGTCAAATCAACAATTGCAACAATTACAACAGTCCCCCCCTCAACAGCAATTAACATCCGCATCCCTCCCCACAGACGAAGAATATATTGAAGAGTATCATGATGAGGATAGTGCAGGCGATGTGTACTATGAAGAAGGCGATGAGGAGATTAACAATTCTAAATCCAACCCAGAGAAACCCCCTGTTGAAACCAAATCTCTGACAGTCTCTGTGTCAACTAAAACTATTTCCACGACGACAACGACGACGACAACACCGTCACCCCCACCGATTGCTACACCTGGACCAGGGATTGTCATCTCTGTTGCCACCACCCGAAGTGTCAGTGAAGGTCATGGTGGTTTTGGACATTCTGGCTCGACCATCCCACCCCCAACAACGCCCAAAGTGACATTTAGTAGAGCTACTGGCTCCACAATCGTGGTGGCATCCGTTCAAACAAGTCGAAGTGTGGCCACTCCATCTCAATCCACAAGACAAAGACTGATTAGCTCTCAACATCCACCTCAAACGAATTCAAATGTCGGAACGAAATCCACAGCGGGTGAGACGGAATACTATGAAGAAGAATACACATATCCAGATAATTATCCTGTACTCAATACTGATGATGATAATGGTAATGATAGTCATAACAAAAAACTCTCATCATCATCTTCAACTCCAGCGAATCGTATTATTACCCCATCATCTCCAACTGAGAGTATCATGGATAAATTGGATCGTGTTCAATCTGAGCTCGTAAATGGTGTCCTCAGTGGACTTCATAACAATAATAATAATAATAGTCCAACTGGAGCTGAAAATGCGGGAGTCTCCATATCTTCATCAACAACTACGTCCGAGTCCGAGTCAATCGGGGATGCTCAAAATGATAAGGACGCTCATAATCATGGGAAGCAACAAAAGAGTTTTAATTTCATTTCTCCCGGATCCGTTCAGAGTATTCTCAAGGATATTAAATTCAAAGAGGACGTGTCTGCTTTCTTGCCTCCAGAGTACAAGAGCACAACGTCTACAACCGCACCCGTCTCCGCAACAACAGCAACAACAACAACATCCACAACTACAAATAAGCCAGAGTCTAGTAGTAGTACATTGAATAGTTTGTTGGGTGATATTACTTTTGAAGAGGCCAATCTGAGTGCTCTCTTGCCCAAAGGATACAAACACACTAATTCATTTACTTATTCATCGAAAGAAAAGCCCCAGAGTTTTACTACTTCATCTCCTCCGGCAAGTACGAGTACAAATATTCCAATACCAACAACAACAACCACCACCACCACCCGAACGACAACGACAGGTTTATCTTCGGTAGAAATAGGGATACCAAAACCAAAAGGTCTGGAGTCTCTTTTATCCAAAGTTAAATTTGCAGATAGTATCACAGCTCTACTTCCTCCTGGCTATGATGAGTCATTATTTGCTGCCACGTCTTCAACAGTAGCAGCAGACACTTCCTCCTCCTCCAAAAATACGACTACAGAAAAACCTAAATCGGGAGTCGAAGCTCTCATTCCAAATATTAAATTTGATGATTTTAGTAAATTCCTTCCTCCTGGTTACAAGCCACCCGCAACACCATCATCAGATGGTTCACTCTCTACAGAAGTTTCGGTTTCAACTTCAACAACTGCAGGATCCCTCACAACTCCGAAACCATTGAATAAAATTATATACCCTACTCGTCCGGGTGGATTCAAAGCTACTCGACCCACTTCCACTGAAATGCCAAAAGGGGATACTCCTCCCCCCCGTGGAGTCACCATTCAAAAAGGAGGCCCAATAAGGTACCATATACTAGATATACTAGATAAATCAACGAATACGTATACATGAAACGCGCATTTTACCTGTATTGATTGATAATAATAATAATAATAATGCTATGAACAATAGGAAAACAACTGAATTTACTGGATGGCCAACATCCTCAACAACTCCTGGTCCACCAACTGAACCTACAACTACAACTACGACCACCACCACAACCACCACTACTACGGGTCGTCCAACAACGACGCCTATTCCACCCAAACGAAGTGCACTAAGCTCCTGTGGGAATTCTATATGTAAAATGGAAGCAGTTTTGAGAATAGTTGGGTTCAGATACAAGCCAGAGTACGGAGATATCAACACGGAGGAGTGGAAGCACCTGGAGAAAACTGTAAAAAGAGAAGTAAGTTTTGTTTTCTTCATATAACATGTACATACAGAGTACATATGTATGTATAGGTGCATGTAGCACACTTTCTTCTTTTCCTTTCTTCTTCTGTTCCTTCTTCTTTTACTTTATCCTTATCTTTCAAGCTCGTTTTATCCCCAAAGGATTTTCCCTGTTCACATTCAGGTTTCCTACCATGCTCGCCTCGTTCGTCCTTTTTTTTTCTCTCTCATCTTCCTTTCAGTATATACTATATATAGTCTATCGCCCAAATCTAAAGTAAAAGAAAAAAATGCACACATGGAAAAAAGGCCGTGGATATTGCATCGGGAAAGCTTCGTGAAGATCTATCGAGTTTTTATGCTAGAACACTTGACTACGTAAATTGAACAAAAATGAAAATGTACTCCCAACTGAGAGAGATCCGAAATTCGGTTTAGTCTGAGCGTGTGTATGGATACTAATAACCATGCAATCATGCAACAGAATATAGAATCTGAACTCATCTCTCATGTTCTACAGATACATAACAAAATAAATATAGGTGTACAATCGTTCCGTAGACAATTCAGAGAGCATTGACAGGCAATGTATTAGGAATATGCTCTTTATATATCGTACATGTACGGTATACATGTATATCTTTATATGTATACAAAGATATACATGTATACCTTTGTATACATATAAAGATATACATGTATATCTTTACCGTCAAGTAATTACCTTTGATAATTTAATTTCCCTTTAATTTGTCTCTTGTCGTTTGTCCTTTGAGAATCCTCACACTAATTCCTCGTACACATAGACATGAACGCACTATAATACAGACTCAACTATATACAGGCCCACACCGAATGTCAGTAATAATTACAACAAGCAATTACCTAACAGAATGCATAGAATAATTTCATTTAGAATTAAATTGGACACAATTCCTAAGTGCTCAATTAAATATGGTAAACTGCATGTCCATTGTGATTTCTATTAAGTTACACGCATTCTGACGAGCTTTGACGGGTACCTAATGCTATTTTTTTCATTTTTTTTTAGTTGGATGCTGCTTACCGTTCCAGTGCTCTAGCCCAGTATTACCGCTCTGTAGAAATTGAAGGCTTCACGTAAGTTTAACTTTTACCCGAATTTTGCTATTATTATTATCCAGAGGAACAGCCAACACTTAGTTTTAATAATACCCATAAAAAATAAAACCACAACTTACATAAGCAGTGTTCGCAGGGTTTTGTCAATTAAAAGTTTAAAGAGATTACACCGAGATTGTGTACTAAGGAAAGATTCTTTCCATTGTATGTATATGTAAGTAGTACAGACTTTCAAACTATCTTGATGTCTTGAGCAATTCAAAAAAGAGGTTTCATTTCCATTACAAATGTGAATATTGTGTACAATGTCGGAGAGAAGGGAACAAAGGGAAACCTTTGTGTGTGTGCATACAAGTATGAAGTGTGTACAAGTGTGAAAAATGATAATTATTATTGTGAACGGATCCTACAAGACAATAGTTCTATTTATTATGCAAATGTTGGAAAAAATTAGCGGGCCATGAGAATCAGTATAGTCAGGATACTTTGCGTAAGGCAAAAAAAAACGCGCAGTAGTGTGTAGTGTAGGTTGAATAGATTTCATACGACCAATAGTATGAATTGGTACACTATACTAAATAGTGTGACTGTTTATGGCTGTAGTATAGTTAAATCTGCAATGTTTCAAATGTAATATCTTTTATTTGAGAATAAAATAAAAAGGCATGTGTGTAAATATTTAACATTTATTTGAGTGTAAATTTTTGTGTAAATTTACAGTCGTGGGAGCGTCATAGTGGATTATTTCGTTTTGCTGGAAAACGTGACGAAAAACTTGACAAGTGCGGATGTTCGAGCTTTATTTCATGCTTCGCTCCCACCATCAGAACAGCATGAATTTTTTGAAACTAAAGAGTCTGACAATGTGTTGGCAGCGGACGAACGACTTCGTCTTGGTCGCTACACAATCGACCCTAACTACACTGACTTCAAAGGTAAAGGACAAGATGCTACTTCTCAACATTCCATTTTGAAACCATTTGCATAGCTAATAACCACTTTCATCTTATTGTCACTCTCTCCCTCTTCATCTTCTTTCATTTTCGCCATTCCAGCCTTCCAGCTCTATTTCCCTTACAAATCCTTGAGATATTTTGTATTTTGTATGTGTATTTGAAAATGTATTATGTATTAAGTATTCAGACTATTTAGAGTATACATAAATTAGAGTTTCTACACATTTGCAGACACACTTGTACAATCTAAAAGATACGGATGACTAAAGGTCTTTTATGAGTTTGATTGTTCACTTTCCTATCCTTTGACTTTCAAAGGTGTTTCTCGAGGAGAACAACTCAACTCTTTGTACTATTTTTACATAATATAAACATAATGTGGTTTAATGGTTTATAAATTCTGTGAATTCCAGTACGTAATGTGACGAACGAAGTTCATGGAGCTTCCGCATCGGAGGGTTTCATCCCACAATGGGGCATCGCTGTTATAGTCATCGGATTAGCTTCACTTATGTTCGTCGTAATTTTTGGAGTGACTGTGGTAAGCTTATTTAGAAGATAAACCATCATCAAAAAGATTCCATACATTGCATTTACTCGTATTGAGTACATACTACATACATATGTTTAATCAGGTGAAGGAATTCGTATAATTCAACTATTGTATATCCCTTTTGTACATCTATAGTTGGTAAATCGTCATCGGAATTCCAAGAAAAAGAATGCAGTCTCATTAACTCAAGAGATGCTCAGCGAGTTTAACAAAAGTCATCTTGGAGTGGACAATTATGGACAAGGTGAGTTGAAATGAAACGCTATGCTCTCAAATGAAAGATAAAATAATTCTGATCGTGAGATTTTCTTGTGACTTGCGTGTGCACGCGTGTAACGCAACGTTGATTTCATATTCAATCATTATTTTTGTAGATGACCTGTATAATATGGATGATGTTTGGAATGATAAACAAACACATATGGACAGGACATTTGACAGGAAACCTGGCAAAGTAAGAACATATAATTATAGCAAAAGTTAAAAAAAAAAATAATTCTTCAATTAGTTAATTTGAGGACAAAAAATAAACGTGTGTATATTTCTTTGTATATACAAAAAAATTATCAGAGTTCGGGAAAAAGTTCGGCAAACTATAACATCTACGACAGTTGGAAGACAGAGTGGGGCGGCTACTACAATGGGCAACAAAACTATTATGGAGACAGTGGATATGCCCCTAGTCGACGTCGATCAGACTACGATACGAATTTCTAATACAAGAAATCTCTTCAGTCTCCTCATCAGTTGCCAATTGCCAATGTGGACGAGTACTCTAGTCATTTGCCCGAGAACTGAATCCTTCACCTTTGCAACCGTCTCGACTCCATATTATTATTCATACTTCATAGAATACATAAATGGGCTCACAAAACGGAAACAAAAGGAACATGAGGATTATACGGGTCATAATATTTCCTTCCCTTCCCCCCAGCATATATATACATACACCCAAGGCGTCGTTTTCTATTATTATGTAACGTCATCTGAACTTTTGGAGAAAAGATGTGTAGCGGAGTGTTTTCTAAATATATATTATACATTGACTGATCAATCTCTTTTTTAACTAGCTAATACTCTTAAAACTATAAATTACTATGTATTCCTAATATTTTACAAGAGCTCAGCTATATAGTGGATAAATCATACATACACAATCTACAATGTATTGGTAGGTGTATTATTATAGTATTGTTCAAAATACATATTGTCCACTAGCGATACACGCGTCTACGAATTCTTTGCGAATTACAACAAATTTATGGAAATCGTACATATTGTAAAGGAAAAGGGAATCAAGAGTGCTTTTATTCTTGCATTTTTATTCCTATATATAGATACTTTTTTCTCTCATTTGTCTCTAAACACATTAAAAACTGACTTTAAACAAAAAGAATTAATGTGTAACGTAACACTATTATGATAATTATGACATAATGACTACACGTCACAACTACATTAGCTTCAATTACAATACAACTATTTATATATTATTAAAAAAAATCCAAGAAAAAATGGAAAATATAACAAATTTCAAGTTTTAATTGACAAAGAGACGCTGGCAATCTCGATATTACTTTTAATTATTTTCCTAGGCTTTATATACTATGTTGTGTATATGCTCATGATATTAGCCGACTATATACTATTAATTATTATATATACATATATGATGTATTTTCTATTAAATACTATGAGCTAAAGGCTAAAAAATAAATTCTGATATTTAGATCAGATAACAGATTCTATAATGTAAAGCTTCACTATTTTCGTATTATAATACTTGAAAATTAAATTGTCTATATAAAATTGTGTACACTTTCAATACAGTTTCACTTTCAACAATACAAAATGTTTTCCTATAGTATTATATCCCTTTATATGCCTACATGGCATTTTTTACATATTAAATAGCAAATCTCCATGCATTACACTCTATCACGAACTCGAAATGTTTAAATGAAAAAAGCAAAGAATTCATCACTGATGAAATAAATGAGTTTTGAATATATCGAGTATAGTAATTTTTGTTACTCTGCAACTGATATATGTATGTATATAATATTAATTAATGATATACCTATAGACCTACTCGTTCTTAATATAAAAGATTCAAAAGATTGTATAAAAACGACTTGTGATTTCTGAACTACATCAATTACAAAAGGTATACAGGAAATGAACGTATGTAAAAACAAAAACATTCCGACTTTTGATGTTCACATACTTACAAATAACGAAATTCTTGATATTTTGATGTAAAACAATTCATTATTATATTGAGAAAAGCAAAAAAAACTTTGTGCAAATTTAATTAAATAAATGTTGATTTATTCAAAACCTTATGGGAAATTTGATTTCGAAATACCAACTACTTCTTTTAAACACATAATAACAAAAACATTTGGCGCAGTCAAGTTTCATTGCTCATAGGAGCAATGACAATTATTTATGTGGTATGATTATAGGTGAAAATAATATTACATGTGTAAAATATTGTGTTTTTAAAGAGAAAACCCAAGTCGCACAAAAAATATCATAACTAATAATAATTAACTACATAAAAGCATAAAGTCTTTACGACAAGGATATGATTCAAAAGTCAAGTTTTCATAAATACGGAAACGGACTGGAAGACTAGAGTTTTACGACTGCCTTTTCACTGAAACGTTTTCCCTAGGCTTCTAATATGTAACATATATTTAATGAGACTTTTGAAAGAAACAAAAACTAACAATAACATTTTATGTATTCTCAAGTACATATTATAGTTTAATTATATTCAGCTGTAACTCGATCTTGTTGAGATTTAGTTCGAAGAAAATTAGTTTCAATAAGTGGATTACTAGCTACAGCATCGTCCCAAGATCGATGCATAAACTTTTTAATGGCTGAAGGTAACTCAACAGAGCCGTTTGGTGTTTGAAAAGTTTCTACTAGACTAATCAACATCCTTGGAACAGCGCAAGCAGTACCATTAACAGTGTGAACAAATTTAGTTTGACCATCATCATTTGTGTAGCGAATATTGAGTCGCCTACTTTGAAAATCAGTACAATTACTACAACTAGATATTTCACCAAACATTTTCCTACCTGGCATCCATGCTTCAATGTCAAACTTGCGATAAGCACTAAGTCCAAGTTCGTTGGGGGCCATTTCAAGAGTTTGAAAATGAATTTCACATTGTCTAAACAAATCCTCTTGAATTTGCCGAAAATTTTCTTGCAGTTCATTACTTTCAGTTTTGCTTTCATTTGCAGTCACTCCAAACATTTCTACTTTAGTAAAATAATGAACACGATAGATCCCAGACTCTTCATCTGTAGGTGAGGCTTCAGCACGATAACATCGACTGACTGCTGCAATTTTTAAAGGTAGTTGTTCGAGTTTGAAAGTTTTATTTTGAAGAAATCCTCCTAAAGCCATTTCAGCTGTTCCCGAAAGACAGGCTTCCAAAGGTTCATCTTGTCCATTTGGTGCATCAACAAAGTAGACCTTCAAATTAATGGAAAAATGGTATTTACTTTCAAATACGACTTTCATGATCTTATGATTATATTTCTATACGTAATTATTATATGATGATTAAATTTACCTGATTTCTGGGACCCTTAGTCTTAAATCCACATGATTCAATTACTTTCGGATATAGAATGTCCGGCACAGACATTAATTCAAAACCATGTTTACGTAATCCATCAACAGTAAATCGAATTAGTGATTGTTCAAGTTGTGCCATCGGGCCCTAAACACAGACAAAACAACAAATGAATCCTGCATTGTAGAAAACGCTAATACAGTATTGGCCTAATACTTATATCTAAATACAATATATGGATGAAGAATTAGTAATTACCAGGAGGTAATGAGCACGTTGTCCTACTATGTGTCCAAGGTTATCAGTACGGATCAAATTCTTGTGCTTACAAAACTGGAATTATGAAAAAAAACATACACTTAATACATAATTGTACATAGACAACTATATAATATAGTAAGATGCTATATTATAGCATTTTACTTTGATTACATGACAAAATATCACTATTTATATACATATCTATTTCTAACCGCTCTAAATTCCAAAACATCCGACTCAATTTTAGTTCCATCCACATGAATGACATTATTCGATTCATTTGAGCATTCCCATGAGGATGGGTGCGTGGAATTAGGGACTTTCAGAACTTCTGTCACTAGTTCATTCAACATAGAATCTGACATTTGAGACTGGTGTTTACTAGATACAGCCTCATACAATGTCAAAATTTTCTTTAAATCAATGTCACCAGCCCGTCTTCTCTTTGAATTCTCTTCAATTTTGGATCTGTTAGCTCCATTGGTAATATACTCCCAGTCTAGCCGCTTAAAAACTTCGGATGGATGATGAAAATTTGGGATTTCTCCAGGTGATGAAGACGGAATAGATTCTCCACTCTGACTTGGAATACTAAAAGTACTTTTCAATCTTATGTGATGTGACTGACTCAATAATAATAATGGGCACATCTGACGATGTAGTAGACCACTTAATGAAACGGAGACTTTAAAATATTTTGAACAGGCCATTCCTGTTGTTGTTCTGTGTTAAAGAAAAAACAGTCAGGACACACTTCATTTAAATGGCATTTCAAATGTACAAATACAAACTATAACATAAAATGCGTGTACATTCTGACCTTCACAATCTCGAATCCTTCCTAATTATTAAAATGTATATTCAGTGAATATTCTTCACACTTTTTTCAAGTTATTTAATTCGTCACAAAAACTTTAGTACAACTTCGGCATGAAATGATGAAATGTGTAAAAGAGCGAATTCAAACAGGCTGTTTTCGAGCATTTGGAAAACCATACATAAAATCATATATATAGCTGCGGTGTTATGATTTTCCGCAATAAGCAAATAAAATAATTGTTGTAAGTATATTGTTGTCTTCTCAAGTCAGTTAAGAGTTGACCGAGACGAAACCGGAATTATGAATATGGGTTCATAGACACAGTCCCGCAATTACACGTCCCTTCAATATTACTTAGAACACCGATTTTTGATTCTCTTTGTACAATTACATTATTTGACAAGTTGTAAAGTTTTCCTTATTGTCTTTAAATACTAAAGACTCTTTAGATTTTTAGATACATTTAATTATCATCATTTATTGTCATTCAGGTTACAATACTATTATTACAATTTCACTACATATTGAAATGAGTGAAGAAGTTAAAAATAATGATGTACTTCAAACTAGTTCAAATATTAGTAATAATACAAACGGAGGTAGTAATAGTAGTGACAGCAGAAAAAAATCATGGGATGAATTACGTGATGATGTCCGAAATATTAGACGTCGACTGTGGGGTAAGCAAACAATAAGAATCACTGAATCATTGACATTATGCAACAAATGTTTATTCAAATTATTCATGCACAAAATGTATACTTTTTTGGTTTTTTTGATAGGCCTCGGATTCAGACCACCGCACTCATTTACATTTCGGAAAATGACAGGAAAAACTCGTGTATATTTTATGTCATCTCCCCCAAATTGTAGAGAGAATTCTCTACATGCCGTTGATGTGCCTGATAACGATCGTGGTTCGACACAAGGAGATTATCCATGGATTCAAATTTTACAATCAGGGTTTCAAGTAGGTTTTTTGGGAATGAAAGCATATAATATTCGCTTGAATCGTATTTTTCTATAATGATTTATTTGTTGGCGTATTAGGGAACAAGTCCTCCTTCGAAAGAAGAGCAGCTGATGATGGAAAGGAAACGAATGACACCAACTGGGATTGCTGCCTATGAATTCCATGAACCTACTGCCAAGTTTGTGTTCACTTGCACCTCATCTTTATATGAATGTGTGGATGTGAATACTATGGGTCCCTTGTCACCTCGAGAAATTAGTACACCTCATACGAACGGAGCACGCTTAAATGCAGAAATTTGTCCAAGCAATTCTAATCTCATTGCTTTTGTAAATAATGCAGATGTATGGGTTGTCAATAGTGTCACTGGTAAGTCATTTATAAATTGTGCATACAAATTTATACTTGAAGGTTTACTTGTTATTTATAACTAATAGGAATTACTTAAACTGGTTCTATATACTTAAATGCTCATTGCTCATTTCCCCATCAGGTCAAGAAGAACAATTAACATTTAGTCATAAAGGTCAAGGGACAAAAGTTTCTGCGGACCCAATATCTTCTGGTCTTCCTTCTTATATAATTCAAGAAGAATTTAATCGTTTTCATGGGTTCTGGTGGCAGCCTGTTTGTCGTGGTAAAAATTTAATTGCATGAATCGACGTCTCAAAATAAAATAATACTTGCCTTATTATGTAATGTATATTATTTTGTTTATTTAATTACTTCAAAACAAAAACATTTCAGATGGAATATATCGTATTTTATATGAAGAGGTGGATGAGTCCAATGTGAATTTAGTCAGCCTTATGTCCTTGCCAGGAAAGGATCCAGAAGAATATAGGTTTCCATTCCCTGGCACGCCAAATGCTAAATCTGTATTGAAATTTGTAGAATTTTCTTTAAAAGATGAAGAAATTGTCAATATTCGAAAATTAGATATGTATTATCAATGGGATCAACATTTTAGCTGGGCGGAGTATATTGTCAGAGTGGGCTGGACTCCTGATGGCAATCAGTAAGAGCTCTTAGCTATTTCCTAAATAATTATAATCAGAAACATGGACTTTACTCGGCTAAAGAATGATCGCATAATTTAATACGAATCTTGCTTTGTTCTTGTCATTTTCTTTGGGAAATAGTGTTTGGGCTCAGTTATTACATCGATCACAAAAAAGGATGGAACTTGTTCTCTTCCCCTATATACCTGTAGAAAATGTTAATGTTGACGATCCAGAGAAGGTTCTTCCTTCCGCTCCTGCCTACGTTATTTATTCAGAGACGACAAATATATGGATAAATGTAAGATACGAGTTTTTAGTTTTTACGCATTCAATGTTCTATTCCATATTTTAGTTTTTTTTTGGAGTATACTTGCCAATTTGTGTTACATGTGAAAAACAACTTTTTCTGTACCGTTGCAGGTGAATGATATGTTGACGTTTTTACCTTGTGATGAGCCTGATAAGAAA
The DNA here is from genome assembly GCA_034699125.1 of Gisinianus flammeolus. Classification (NCBI taxonomy): domain Eukaryota; kingdom Metazoa; phylum Arthropoda; class Collembola; order Symphypleona; family Katiannidae; genus Gisinianus; species Gisinianus flammeolus. The sequence continues at coordinate 60,097 of JAIUND010000195.1, read as the reverse complement.
AGTAAGTAGACCTTGTAGGATTTTTTTAAAAAGGATCTCTTTGGTTCGATAGAATTGTAACTTTTAAGTCGAGTATTATTTTAAATTTTGAAGTAAATACTCAATAAGAAATGTTTTTCTTTCCTACCACAGTCATGTTCCTTTGGGCGAGTGAAGAGGTTAGTTTTCTTAAAGTAACATGCTTATAGTCACTTATAGACTATATATGAATAGTATGTATTCATTGAATACAAGTTAATTGTCAGAAAAATAATTATAAAGAGTAATGTCGTGCTATTAAACACTCTGTTTTTTAATAAATAATTTCTAGACTGGATTTAGACATATTTACATTGTCAAATCTGGATTACGTCCCGCTTTGACTCAACCTTGGTATGGTCAGCAGTCAGTTGGTAAGTAATATTACGACTCGTAATTTAAGAGTTTTCTTCATGTAGACGCATGTTAGATGTTCAAAAGTTTAATAATTTTGTTTATTTCTTTTCAGCACTGTGTTTATCTCCATTGATTCTTGCCAAAGTTCCAATAACGAAAGGGAATTGGGAAGTTGTGAATGCTCAAATGGCTCTGCACTACAACTTGGGTTTTTTATTCTTTATTGGCTTGGCAGATACTCCGATTGAGCGGCACTTGTATGCAGTGAGTATTCATAGCCCTGGAGAAATTCGTCGTTTGACAACTTTAGGTCATTCATACTCTGCCTCATTTAATAATGACTGTTCCATGGTCATTTTAACTTATAGTAGTACGAAAGACTCTCCCGTGTGTCAATTATTCAGTATCACATATGCCAACAAGAAAATTAGTGGCATTAATTTTGAACCCATTACCCTTTTAGTTTCACGCCCAAGTAAGTAAAAAACTAAAAATGCGTTTTACTAAAACTACTCATGAAAATTCAGAAAATTTACTCAAAAGTACACATTTACAAAATAGTCAAAATTTAATATTTAATATTTTTAATAAATTCTTTGCAGTAGTAATGTACCCTGAAATTGAAGCAACTATGATATATCCAGATATTTGCACGTACCACCAAAATGACTCTGGTCAAACACTTTATGCCATGATTTATAAACCATTTAATTTTGTTCCTGGAAAGAAATATCCAACAATTTTAAATATCTACGGTGGACCTGAAGTGCAGCTAGTACTAAACGCTTTCAAAGTTAGTTAAACCACAACTTGTTTCTATGAGTGAATGATATGTAACAACACAGTAGTTAATAAATGATTTCTTTTAAATGGCGTTTTAGGGCTCAGGTCAACTATGGTTATATCTGTTGGCATCACAAGGTTACGTTGTGGTGGCGATTGACTCGCGAGGCTCTCATCATCGTGGGATACAATTTGAAAGTCATATTCGTAATCGAATGGTAATTTGCCGCAGTTTCATTTGCATTCCTTTCAATTTAATACTGTTTAAAATGTTTTTGCAATTTTAATCAATTTTTCATATTTTCAACCTTGGAATGTGTTTTTGATCTTGATATTTGTGAAGGGTACCGTGGAGTTAAATGATCAAGTTGAAGTACTTTTATGGCTAGCTCAGAATCATAATTACATTGACATAAATCGAGTTGGTAAGTTCGCCATGTATATTATACTGGAAAGCAGAGAAGGCTTTTTCTTGAAAATGTTGTATACGAATACGACGTCAGAAAGGAAATTGAAATCCGAATTTTATACGAAAGTCGTATACACGAAAATTTCGTACACGAGAAATTTTTAATGAACACGAGTGAACGTGAACCCCTTTACGACTGTCGTGCACGATCGTATACACGAATGATACATGCAAAAAGTCAAGGTTGAGAAGACAAAGTGTCCCTCCAAGGTACGAAAACTTTGTGTAAGGGTGAACAGAGAAAAGGTCAAGTACCAAAACAACGTGTATAAATGTTTGTCGTATCCTTTAGTGTACACGAATATTTTAATTATGAATACGAATACGAAACATTTTAAAATATGCGTAGTATGCGTAGCCGAATACAAAAGTTATCCGAAATTCTATACAAAGTTATACATACGAATACGAAAACTCTCGTATACGCATTTTCGTGTACACGATGGCCTACTCTGCTGGAAAGAAAACTTTTCACTCATTTTACTCAATTCGGAATTGGATATATACATATGTATTACATATTAAGAAATAACTGCTTACATCCTAAAGTAATATCCTTGCATATGAAATAGGTGTGATGGGATGGTCATATGGCGGTTATTTGAGCTTGATGGGACTCGCACATTATCCAAATTTATTTAAGGTACTGTAGTATAAATGCGCTTAAAAGACGCAGGTCGTACTAAAGTAATAATAGTCGTATGATTCAAATCTATATTTTCATTGCTATAGGTTGCCGTCGCTGGTGCTCCCGTCACTAGCTGGGAACTTTATGACACGGGGTATACAGAAAGGTACATGGACTTGCCAGAAAATAATCCTCAGGGATACAAGGAAGGATCAATTCTTTCGTATATCCAGCAATTCCCGGATGAGGAAGATCGACTGCTAATTGTACACGGTTTGGTAGATGAAAATGTTCATTTCGTGCATACAGCTCAATTCGTAAATGAAATGATAAAGGCTGGGAAACCTTATCAGTTACAGGTATAATTGCAGATTTTTAAAAATATACATGAATATTTTGTGTCTTACTATATTATAACACTATAGTATAACATTCATTTAAAAATATTTCAAAATTTTTTGTGTTTTCTTTTCTTATAGATGTACCCAACAGAGAGACATAGTCTCCGAAGAATTGAAGCAAGTGAGCATTATGAAACAATGCTTATGAGTTTTCTTCAGAGAAGCTTATAGCAGACATCAGAAAAGTCCAAAGGAATTCAAAGTCTGAAAGTTAATTAAGGAGTGGAGGAAACACCAAACAAACTACTAAATTCTGTATTGATTTACACAAACAAAGGGCAGACCGTAGAAAATCATAAAAGACTCGAAAGTTTTCATGATACTTTTATTCATGATACTTTCGTTAGTACACATTCAGTATGTTGTATTAAACCTTTACGAACTCATTACGTGTTTTTAGTATTATAATCTGTTATTATTGGGAAATAGAATTGAATCATATCTTTATAGGAAAAGTCTTAGATCTAAAGTCTTAATCTAAACTTAATTCGTATGTAACACTATAATATTATACTTTCAGAAGACTTTTACGAAATGGTCCCAGTTATTTATCAGTAGCATGTAGTCTCTGATTTCATATGTGCTCGAATTAAATTTCTTAAGCAATCGTTTGAACTGTTATGGCATTGTATAAAACGGGTATGCAAAATCTGTAATAGCAGGACATAGCGGCGCTTTTTTGCGGGCTCCAGTGAAAAGGGTCACAACTTTTGCGTGCCGTCGCCAACATTTAATTAAGTTTGGTGGTTTGGGACCGTCAATGATACATTTTGAAGTCTGTTGGAATCAACTGCAGCAAAAATTTGACACGGTGGTTATTTATTTAACCTATCCATTTTTTTGAGATGTACGTAATATTTAAATCTTACCTTAAACTAATGGTGGTTAGATCGACGAACCCCTGCCCATTGTGCCATTATAAAATACAACTGTATGAAAAACTACTTTCATGTACTGACTGTATGTATACAGTGTATACGTTATGCATACATATTTTGGGACTGCGGAAAATTTATTTGTGCTTTTGCGGACGTTACAGATTTTTCATGCCCGGTATAAAATGTAATCCTCAAAAATATCACACATGGGCATGTATATTCCTTGCGTAGGTGGATAATAACACCAAAATCAATTAATTAATAATTATTATTATTTAGGTAATTCAAAAAACGAGTTTTTTTAATAGGTTTTAAGGTTTTGCTTATTTGTTGTGATCGAAGAAATCTTATCACGCAGGTACGTAAAATAAGATTTATTTTCAGTTTATCCAAAATTTTGGACATAAGTTACAAACAAGATTCTTGTTATTATTGTTTTTGGGTGCACTGATCTATACGCTTCTGAGTTGTCCCTATGACCTAAGTAAGATATTTTCTTCCGTTTTTGTGAAGGAAATGTCACTTTTTTTAAATTAATTACTATAGGTTTGAACATCCATCGCCCATCGCTTGTCTATGTTAACGCGTACCTTGACTAGAATATTATTGTTAAATACCTACTGTAAATAAGCGTTGTTCAACTATAGTCTGTTAATATGCGTACTGTTAGTAAGTTGTTAAATATTATTAGTGCATTGTTATTACATAAATGGTTGTATTTTCTGTTGTGAAAATGACAAAACTGAAGTAAACCTACTAATTTCTCAAGAAATTCAGAAAAATCGTCACCTAAGAATGATGACATTGTGTAAAAACAAAAACAAATTCGAGACGTGGACGTCAAATCTAGCCAAATTTTGAACAAAATACTAAAATGATTACAAATCTAGTATGAATGATACAAAATAATAAATCTCGATAATCGATTATGGTTCAATGAACTAAGTTCATAAGTAAATGTGCTACATATTTGCTCTTTAATATTTTTAGATAAACGAGATTTACACTTGTAGGCTTAACTTTAATATTACTTTGTGATTTCATAACCATTTTTATTATTATGTATAGGTATAGCACCTATTCTATAGGTACTGGCTTTTTACAAATTAGGAGTAAAATTTAAGATATCCCTATATTTATTAACAAGGTTTGTATTACAGGTAATATTTAATATGTAAATATGTTATTTAATCAAAACTCGTGTTTAAGAATAGAAAACGACAAAAACTTGATATTGAAATATGAATTCATTTTCTGTAACTTACCTGTGAAACTGTTTTCATTCAAAATGAAATGATAATGATATATGAAAATAAAATGGTATAACAAAGGCGCAAGATAATTAATATTATTCAATGCATGTATTTATTATGTAGTTACAATAGATAAATCATAATAAAAAAGTCAAATAATGGCAATTTTTCCAATTTCATAATTTACCTATATTAACATCATACAAAATGTGCATACCATTAACAATTTAGCCTTTTACACAAAATACCTTCACAAATGCACACAATACATCTTTTCATTCCTATCGTTATAATTAAAGAATACTGACTTTTTGTTTTGAAATTCATATATAATCAAATGGTAAGAAAAAATAGACATTGTAGATTAAAAAATACAAAATTTTACCCTTTGCAGTAACATCTACTATAGTGTATATATTATTACATCATATTATAATTATTATAATTATATATAACATTATTTTGATATATATGTATCATGTAATATTATTACATTTATTCATTGCATAACTATTATTGCGAAAGTAAGTAAAGTCTTTAAACAATGCCCTATACATAAACTATGTCTATAAGAGTCAATGTAAAAATCAAGGGAAAATAAAAATAATATACTTATGTTTTTTTGCATAGTGAGAACTACCCGTAAACGTAGTACAAATGTAAATTTATACAATATCAGGGAAAATATGCAATCATGCATAGTTAAGTTGTAAGTATCTAATTTATATTAGTATTGTACGTCTCGCGGATTGGTCTGTTATTGTAAATGTAATCCCTAAGGTACAATATACGGTTCATAACGTTACTTGCTGTGGGTGTCAAATTTTTAGTTAGTACATTGATGCATGAATTGCAAATTGCTCACGTACTTAAGTATAGGTGATTGCATACATTTGTGAAACTAGAAACTATGTTTTATATGACCCTCGTACAGCTAGTATAATTTTTGTATTTCACAATATAGAATTTACTGAATTTAGAAAGAAACCTGTTTAAACAAGACTACATTTTACAACAGGCTTAATAATTGCTTTGAAATTCTGTTTTGTGTGCTCTATAAACGTGTACACAAAGATAAAATTAACAAATTACTTAATGGAAACAAATTAGGCCTACACATTTTATTCTTTGAATTTTTCGAAGGTTTTGATTTTTCCCTTAAAAAATTAGTAAAAGACGAAAACGTAACTTATACTTTTGGAACCCCAAAACATTTGAAAATCAATAAAGTATACTACACTTAGTATAGTCATTTATAACAAGAAAATATGTAAAAGTTGGAAAAATAACTAGGTACCCACAAAACTTTGAATTGAAAAAAAGTGTTCAGAAGAAGAAGGTTATTTCCATTATTGACCGCGTATTGTTAGTTATCATTCTAACGATTTATTACGCATCAGTCCCAAATGGTCCAAAATACTCAGGGGTTCTGGAGGAGGAAGGCCGGCACGTTTTTCTAAATACACATTATTTTCAGTAATTTTATTAGTTTTCATTGAAAACTTTTCACTAAATAAATAAACTATCTACATTACGACGGTCCGTATTATACGGATACCACAGAACGATAGTAATCCAGAAGATTCGAATTTTTTTCCTCTACAAATAGTTACTTACTTTGTTGTTCCTCCCAGTCTAATGGAAACGCAGTTGTCTTCTCACAAAGAGCCAAGTGACGGGCTGACACAAAAAAAGTTTATTATTAATCAACATGTTATTGTCATAAAATTGAAATTCAATAAAATTTCAGATTTGAAGAAAAACAAGAAATAAAAAAGTGGCATACCAAGTCTATTAGGATTAATGCTTTGGAATCCACAGGCACAGAGAAGGGGTTTTTCCAACAAGCTCACCTCTTGCACTTTTATACTTGAACAAGATTTCCCCTGGCCTGAATTTGGATGAGCAGTGGCATAATGAGAGTGCATAGCTGTTTTACAGCAAGTTGAGAAACGACATTTTATACACGACATGTGACCCCTAGAGAGAGAGAACAATTAGTAATAAGAAAAAGCAACGCAAGTGCTATGCCATATTGACATTTTTAAAAAAAGAAGCAAAAACGCAAGTTATGGTAGACATTTGTATATACTTACGGAAAATGTTCGGAGCGAGTGATGACTGATTCACATTCCAGACAACGTTTTGATCCCGCTCCATGCATAGTGATACTGTGTTCTGCAATCTGGAACATATTATTTGAGACACTTGCGGCAGGGCGAGACACGGCAACGTATGATTTCTTTGCTCCGTCTACAGACACTTTGATTTTTTTGTTGAGTGGTGGTAGTTGAGCTCGATTTACTTTCGGTGGTTTTGCCATTAGTAAACCCTTATCCTCTGGATTATAGTAGATTATTTTTCCTGTAAAATTTATTATCAAAATAACGAGGTTACAAAACAAAAAAAAAAAAACACATTTGAGCATTCATCGAATGCTTTTGATTTCGATAAAAACGGTAATAATATAGTATTTTTAATATTATGAATATATTATTAGAAAGACATAAGAGTCATTTAATCTGTATTAGTTTCTAATTCAATTTACTTGTTGAATTGGGTTTCTCCTTATGCGCTCCATCCATAATATGTGCTCTGTATTCTGCCTCTCCAAAGAAAACCAACGAGCAGTGAGGACATTTTCTTCCTTTTCTCATTTGATGAGTCTACAGATATAATGAATAAGTGCTATAAAATACCTTTTGAATCACGTGTCAATATACAACTTTTCTCTTTCAAAGATTGTTATAAAAATGTACCTGTATGTGAACTGTGATTTGCTTCAAACAAATATGCGATCTTGCAGATAACACCTTCATGCAAATCGGACACATTACAGAATCGCACCCTTTGTGTGTCTAAAATATTTATTAAGAAGCATTTCAATAACAAGGTTAGACTTTTTTTCTCAAAAAAGAAAGAAAGAAGAAACCAAATCGTTAATGATTTTAAAGCAATCATTGACTGTATATTCTTACCTCATTGTAATGATCCACAACTTGATGATGGAATGAACTTTGGTAATCACAAACTTCACACTTATACGGTGCATCAGCTTCACAATGATTTTCCCACATGTGAATAACAAATTGACTTTCGTGTGTAAATTTTTCAGTACAAATACGACAAGTAAATCCATCAATTTTGCTCATTTTATGGTGCTGAAATGAAAAATAAACATTCCTTCCTTAGTATTTTATTTTTTTAGAAAGCAAGAAAAACATTGTGGACCAATTGCAAGTGAGAAATATAGTATGTGATATTCATAGGAATGTAATGATAGTAATGCAATTTGAAATAAAACTTACATCTTGTACGTGAGCTGGCATGGCAGAAGGCTGAATTTCTTTAAGGCAGTAAGAGCAAAAGTGAAGAGGTGAAGGAACTCTTCCTATGGCATTGACGTGAGAGTAAATATGACGATAAACATCCAAATTCGAATAAAATGGTTTTGAGCATAACGGACACTGAAATGTACATGAAAATAAAATTAATGGATATTAATTAGATGCACCCCGGTACGCATTTTATAGTTATTATTATAAAGAAAATTGTAATTGCGGGGCAGATGAGGTCATTATGTATTATTCAATTCCAGAACCTGTTGCAATTCTGGATCTTACTTTAACTAATTGCGGAAATTCTCCTCCGGTATGCTTTTTAATCCCAGGTAGTTCAGCATAATAATAACTTTCTAGAGTCACAGTTTTGGGTTGCTTGATAAAGTATTCGGCTAAATTTTGTGTGCCGTTAAGGGAATCAATTTTCCTTTTCACTGGACCGTTTATACTGAGCATGGGGACTTGTGGCAAAAGAAGTGGAGGTTTTGAACCACTGCTTCTATTTAAATTTCCGTAACTGTTCAATGATATTGACATTCCATTGGAATTCATTTTACTCTTCTCGTACAGTTGCAAGGACGGCATGTCAGCTTTTCGGATGCTGTCAGGGAGAAGATCAATGCCACTTCGTTGAGTGTACATGCGAGTATAAGACCAATCTTGAAACGGATTCATCGAAACTTTGTTTAACCAGGCAACGAGATTTCTCTCTGATCCTAAAACAACAATGACAAAAGAAAAACAACAGGAAGCATGAAATAAAATATATTAGTTTGCCTCTCGTTTACCAGTTTCTTTGAATGGAAAACAAATAATTACAACATTTCTACTGCAAACTCACCAAACTCCCATTTAGTCATGGTTGAAATGTGGATTAAAATATTATCAAACGTGTCCTTTGATGTTTTACCCCACTTTTCTCTCCATGAAAGTTCATCAAGAAATTGTTGGATTAAGCTCTTGCTCAGAACACACAGAGTGGCCTATTAAAAATTAAGATTACTATATCAATAGCTGCAATTTTTACATACATTACATAGGTATGCATAAAATAAAAATAAACATTGGTACAGGAGTACCTCAAAAGGGAGCGAAGCCTCTCTTTAAAACTTTAAGTGTCTGTCTGTTTGTCTGCACATTAAAACGTCAGTCGTGATTGCGCCCCATTTCACTACGCACCCTTCGGGAGCGCTCCGGTCGGGTAGCCATGGGGCCGAAGGCCCCAAGCACCCTCCCTCCGCACTCCCTCCGGGTGCTCCGTTCATGGGACTGCAATCACTTCCCTTCCATCCCGTTGTTTTTTTCTCAAAAATCCCTTTGATACCCGGGTAAACTCCTAACTCGGTTTTTTCGGATATTTAAGTCACACAATATGATTATCCATAATTTTGAACCCCGAAAAAGTAAAAAAATTGTGAAAATCGCTTTGTCCTTACTGGGATTTGAACCTACGATCTCACCCTAGAAGTCAACAAACTTAACCCCTGTACCTGACTGCAACAATGACAATGAAAAAGACCGCATGTGAATCGGCCATCTCTTTCGAGAGTTATCGTGAAAATGACAGACGGACAGACAGACAACCCAATAGAATAAGGGGAGCTTCGCTCCCTAATACATAAAGTGTACACGGGATAAATATGTTTGCAGTAAAATTGTACCTGAAACATTTTGGGAACAACATGTCTCAAATACTTCATTGCGTTGACATTAGTCGGTGTCGTGGTGGGTTCTTGACTTTCAGACGACGACTGACACCGCACAATATTTTTAAAACCCATGTCAATAAGGAGATTCTAAATCATTGTTGGTAATAAAGAAAAACACGCTTTTATAGATTTCATTGAAAACTCAAATAACAAAAGCATAATACTATTTTATCAACTGAAATATATGACTAAGACTAATGTATACCTACCTGTTCGATACTACTATCAATGACGACGGTACTCGATTTCTCAACCCAAAGACTAACGGGTGAAAGTATCTGTACTCCTCGAGTTTTTGAACCCTCGGGCAACTACAATACAAATACAATATTGTAATGACTATTTATTCATTTAATTCATTGCTATTATTTTATGCGATAAGAGATGAGAATACGATTTCCTTTTCAAACTCACATTGGCAGAATTCGTTGGGTTGACAAGCTTCATACGAATCATTTTACTAGATGGATCGAAAACACCAAGAATTTCAATTTTGACATGCTTTTTCCCTGTGGGAGCCTGAAAAAAATAATGAAATTGTCAAATTCATGTTTATTTTTAAATCAGATTGAGAACCTTTTTTGCATGAATAGTAGTAGTATGTACCGATAAAGTTGTGCCCAAAGTAATAATTCCAACTTCAACAAATTTGCCAGGACCTCCCATTTTAGGGCATAATTCATGCAAGGCTGCCACGCACACACTACGCAAAAGTGTATAGAAATTTTTCAAGTATCCTCCGGAAACCTAAAGAAAAAGAAAATTATAGAAAACAATAAACATATTTAAAATCTGTTGCTGAGTTTTTAGTTTAAAATTAAATATCAAAAATCTATATTGTCTACTTACTTTACACCAATTTAGAACATTTGATGCAGATGTTTGACAGGACCAGTGATAGATTAGCTTGAGAAGTGTTGAAGGTGGATGCTGAGCGGAGTCAAAAATAGAACCTTCGAAAACGGATATTTGACGCCCTGGACAACACTCTGAGATCCAAACAAAGCCACCACTAGAAACTTCCTTTTCCTTGTCGTTATTAAACATTCCAAGGACAAATTTTGCGGGTTGATTGTCATCCGTTTTATGAATTTGACAAACATGATCCATACGGAGTAACCCTTGTTGCAAAATCCATTCCGTGAATTTTGGTGGAGCGTACATTAGAATTTGTTTCACTTTTTGATCTAAAATATCAAAGGCATACAAAAATGAATATACTTGTAAGTTTAATCAATTTAATGTTTTTTTTTTTAAAAAAAAGAAGAAAATATCAATATGTGAAATAACTTACCTAGTTCACTTCGAGCCGTAGTAGTTTCTGCCTTTGACGGCTTATCATGTAAGCAAGGTTTCACATTCACAACTAAAGACGGGAACGTTTTGGCATTTCCAGCAGCATTTGTATTGGTACTACTGCTATTGTTATTGGTATCACTATTTCCATTCATTATTGTTGTATTTTCAACTCCAGACGTCATTGAAGGATTCTCCGTAGGAACTTTATTCGCAGATGATGAAGTTTTCCCAACAGGTTTCGGTAAATTTTGATGATTTTGTGAAAATAATGTACCATTTGTTGCAGACGAAGGTACTGGTTGCCGAAAAGCCGTGGACTGTCTAGGCGTGAATCCACTCGGTCTCGTCGGAGTACCAATAAAATTCTTAGGAGCTACAGTCTTTAAGTGCTGTTGTAACAAATTATTTGTTGGGTTAATGAGTGTTGTAACATTAGCTGCTGGTGGCGAAATGAATCGTTTATTTAATACCTGGTTGAATCCTTGCTGTTGTTGTTGATTCATTTGAATGCTACTAATTTGATTTGGATTCATTATTCGAGCACCAACCAATGAAGAAGCCATTGTAGGCCGAGTTAGAACCTGGGATCCCGGAGCTGTCTGTTGTCTAACCGTTGGAGTTCGAAGGGCAACATGTTGCTGTTGTGTATCTAAAATTATAATAGTTGTATATTATATTTTAAACGTTCACAATAAAGTAATAATATCATATTAAATATTCATGCTATAAAAAAATGTTTCCACATACTTGTGCCTGGTTGCGTAGGCATAATTAGTAATCCAGAATTAGCATCAAAAATAAGATGCTGAATCTGTTGCATGGGTACTACAGATGTGGCTCTCAGCTGAGCCTGTTGAATCGGTTGTTGTTGCTGTTGCAAAGAATTTCGATGAATAACTAAAATAAAAAACAAGAATAAGAAGAAAACATTAAATAAGATATTCCTTGGAATTAAATAGAAATCAATACTATATACTTAACAAGAACATCGCAGTACCTGACATTGGTTGAGCAACACTTGGAGGAATGGAGGAATTTACTGGTCTTGTACTTCGAATAGCTGAAATTTGTGGTCTAGAATATACATTGCTGACGGAGGTGGTGGGGGAATTAATAATTCGGCCCGTAATAAAAGTCTGATTAGAAGCTGCAACAGCAGAGGCTGATGACATGACCAAAGAATATGCATTAGCATTAGGAATATGGGAAACAAGTTGTGGCTGTTGTTGTTGTTGCTGTCCAATCTGTATTCTTTGGATATTAGTGATATTACTATTATTAACAGATTTAGGTTTTTTCCTTCTCCAGAATTCACACGTATTTGTTCGTCTCCTGTCCTGGGCAGCTTGTTCGTATTTTTTATACCTTTCCGATATTTTCTTTTGGGCCTTTAAATATAATACAGGAAAAATAAATGCAATCATAAGTATATTTCCATTCCTCAATAATAATTTCAAATATATACATAACATGACTGACATACATATTGGCATTACGATTAAAATGCTTTAAAATTTTCTTAGCAAATTCATTTTTACACAATGATACATTTTATCAATATATAAATAAATAAAAATTCCATTTCAGTACCTCATATACAGCTTTTTGCTCCTCACTCAACTCTTCATCCCAAATCAAAAGTTCAAGATCACTCTCTTCAACATTCCCTTCGAAAATCTGTAATTCTTCCATATTTCCAGAATGAAATGATGCACCATTCAAATGTGTCAGTCCACTGGATAATAGTATTTGATGTAATTAATTATATATCAAATATATAATACGACTTGTTGTATTCGATTGTTTATTTTTACTATACACAATAAAAAAAAATTAAAAGTTGTCACAATTTCTCACTACTATACATTCTCATTTCTATCAACTATGTGTTGTTATTGTGAGGCAAAAGGCAATTCAAAATTCAACTGCACACAAATACGATTTTAACTCGACTTTTATACAACTTCGAATATGGAGATACTTACATACAACATTTATGTACGTCTTTTACCAACTGTTTCATCGAGTTGGTTTCTAATATAATTTATATAATAATAATATTTAATTAATTAACGAAGAGCAAGTTAAATATGTAGAAACGCTATATTAGTATACCTTATACTGAATGTAGTACCTTGCTTTTATTAAATAATATTATGCTCGAAAAATAGATTTATATTTTAGCACTTGGAATCGTGGAATTTTTTCACGGCGTTGTCGAATCGCTGACAGGCGCTCTTGAGGTCAAATACAGCAGCCATTTTCTTTGTAAATTCTTAGAAAAATTAAAAAAAGCCAAACACGTTTCTTGGGCTTGGGAAAAAAATTACGAGCGTCTCTATAAAAAATTTCATGACCCTTTTCCATCAAGGAAAGCCCCCAAAAAAATTCTCCAATAATTATATTTGGCAAACTCGCTTTTTCGTCCATAAACGACTTCTACCAGTGGGCATCATGACTTGTTTTATTTTTACACATGACCTTTGACCTCATGATAATAATAATAATATGAGGCATTCTTATTTTATAAGATTTTTCCTTGGGTGGAAAATGCTCGATACGAAAAAACTTGTTAGATACTTACATATTATGATTCATTTGCCTTTTAATTATCCTTTATATTTATAATAGCTATGATACACTTATTACCTGTCGAACTAGATGAAAATGCCAGCGTTGTATATCACCGTTATTTTCCCCCAAATGAGAATGAGAATGCTATTATACACATAGGAACGACATTATTTTGGCTAAAAATGATAAGATTATAAAAGAAAAGTATATTTAAATAATAATAAATATAAATATGTATATGTATAATTGATTTTTTTACAAACATTCCAGAGAAATTCCAAAGCTTATAAATTTCTGAATATCACTGCGCGTATAGATATGTATTTCAATGTCACTTTATTATTATTATTCTTGCTTCACAAATTTAAACGAAACAACGTGCTCGGTCTCTCGTTGTTTTCTCTCCAATTAAGTATATATAACCATTAATTAATTTTTAAAACTATTCCCTAAATTCGGGTTAAATATATTTTAAACAACTTCCAGTAATATATATACTTATGTACATAATATTTATTATTTCGAGTACAAAAAGGTACGTTCTTATCGAGCATCTTTATTATTATATTACTAGCTAAATATTAAACTTTATAGTCATATATTTTCATTTATATAATCATTATTATTTACACATTATTATGCGGATTCTCGTTTGTTCTTGATTTTTTGCAATTGTATAATTTGTACTCAATTATAATTTTTCATAGTTTCTACGTTTATATGTGTATATATAATAATTTATGGTTTATATTGTATAGATTTTTTAAACATTGTGTTTATTATGTATTATTTTTATACAGATATGGCCAGTTTAAAGTCCAATGAAGTGTCATCTTCTCAACAGCCATCAACATCATCGTCATCATCATTAGCGGAAGAAACTGACAGTGGGCTTTTAATATCAAAGATTTGGGAAGAAGATTTTGGAAACAAACAAAGTTTCAACGAATTTTTCACGGCTATTACGCAATTTCTTAAAACTCTACCGATGAATGAGGATCTTCAATTAAACGACTATAGTGATCCAGACTTTCAATCAACTGACTATTTTGATAACACTCTGATGGATGTTAATCTTAGTCCTGATAGAGAATCGTTTCAAAATACTCAAGATCAGTCAAATTCGAGCCAAGGCATTTCAAATGATTCACCTGAAAATCACATTGTGAGTAGCACAACAATAAGTTCACCTGCTTTGTATGATAACAATAAATTCGCTTCGTCATCTTCAACATCGGCTTCTTCGTCATCAAGCACATGTTCATTCTCAAATTGTGCTGGTAAAGATCGAACCATGTTTTCAGAGGATTTGAAAAGAAATCGTGTAAAAGTTAGACAGATGGGCGTCAATGTCAAGGAAAATCTGGGAATAAAGAGAGGGGTATTTTCTCAGAATAAGAATAAACAAGACGCGAAAATTGAGAGCAAAATCCCAAGAATCAGACAGAAAAATTTAAACATTAGACTGGCCAAAACGGAAGTGGATAATAGAATTAGGAAGCAAAACATTTTCTACAATTTGCCCATGCCAGAAAATGCGTATGCACAAAGACGAATGCAGGCTTCAAATGGTGAATTGGAAAATAAAGGTAAACTGAATTTTGAGTGCAAAATCACTGGAAAAGATGGCACTTGTCGAATTGTGAGACGGAAAAGGAGCCCAGATTTAATACAAAGTAAGAAATTCCTCATAAATGAATTCACACACGACAAAATAAATGACAGCGAAGAAGAAATTCGTTCCAGTACAACTAATCAATATACAACTTCATCTCAAACACCATCCGAACAGTCCGAAGACGTTGCTCCACTGCTATTACCAAATCATGAAAAATTCATTAAAGCACAAGTTCAAAGTAGTTCATTCAATTGTGAAGATAGTGTCGATGAGCCAATCCATAATATCCAGAACATCAATAATAATAATAATAATTTTTCAAAACGCGATAGTCAGATAATTAGTGGGGCTGAAGTAAATCAAATAATGAAAAACTTAAAACGCGAGAAGATACTAGATAGACGCCCACAGAATTCAGATATTGAAATGGTCGATATCTCTTCAGATCATGAAATTGTCGATACCTCTTCAGATATTGAAATGCTGGTTCATTTCCCTGCTGCTCCTTCAATCAGAAATACAATCGCAGTTCCCTCGCCAGTCACTTCAACTACAAAACCATCACCAATGAATTATGAAATCACTGAAGACTCTGATAGTGATTGGGAAATGCTACCAAATACTTGTGTTAAAAAACCAGTCGAAGAAATCGATCTTGCGAGTGATGACTGTGATGAGTTTACAGATGAAGATGAAGTTACATGTGTATATTACGAGCCTAACTGTAAGTACAATAAGTTCAAAATGTAAGAAAAATAATAAATTGATTATAATATGAACAGTGTCCAAAATCTAGGCGTCTAGGAATAAGTCCTAGATGGTCTAGGATCATTTATAATTTATGATATTTGATGAACTATATAATTTGATAGAACTTTATTTCATACTCACTTGTTTTTTTCAAAAATTGGCATAAATCAATTGACGTACCTAAATATTATAGTCTTTTCAACTTTTGCCCTTTTGCAAACCTGGAGAATACAAAATCATTTGAATTCTTTATATTTACTAAGCATATATTATTATATCCTCGAATTTGAAAATCAGATTTCTCAATTCTATACATACTAAATTGTGTTTATATGTATGCGACCAAAGTTCTATATAGTCCAGGTGAAAAATTACATTCTATATCCCAAGAGGCTTTCCATGTAAGATTACAAAAGTTGTGTACGTTCTTTTTTACAAATCGTGTAGTCAAGTTGTGTGCTGAGTGCTGACGTGATGAGGGAAGAATTTCGGATTTTATTGTTTTTTAAAAATAAATATACATAAGTAAATGTAGGTATGGAAGTATTTATATAGAGTATATATAACATGTTATGTATATATACTCTAAGGAAGTATGGACATTGGAAAGTGAGTGTCGAACTCCGATTTTATGTTTTACAGTACCGATTTTTGTTATTTTTTCTATACTTTCCTTTCGTGTGGTGCTGTCATGCTCGAGTGTTGATCCTGATAAATAACAAATGTGGAAGCAACACGCTGGAACCATATGAACCATCTCTAGATATATAGTATTATTCTTTTAGATCTTTGTATATGTGTAATCGCCCCCTAAAGCAGTATGACAGTATGTACTAAGTATGTAAACCCTTTTGCCCTTTCACTTACTTTCCATCACGTTAGAAACTTTATAGGGATTTGTACTTAACCTCAGTCAGTATAGTATTAACACATGAATATAGCCTATACTCATTGTCAGTAAGTACAAAGGAATCATTGCATGCACGATTACACTACGACTTTCACGCTTCCCAATTGTTTCGCACATAAATCTCATGAAAACATATCGCATAATTTAATATACATAGGTACCTTTATATATATAGCTCCTGATTTTCATTCCGTTTGTTTTCACCCACCTTATTTAATATGTATTCATGGGGTAAAGAATAGTATCTAAAAATGCAAAATGCCTTACAACTAGTAATTTACGAATATGCGAGCTCCTAAATTGATTTTTTTAAATCATTCTTTTTTTAAATATGAAACTTTGTTTCATCGAATGGTATATATAGGGAGTGTGTAACGGCGTAAGAATTTTTTCACCGAGATTGAATTATATATATATAACTCACAGGTATCAAAGCTAGTCAGCATCTGGTACGAATATTAATTTCAAGAATTTTACATATAAATAGTATATGCAATCTATATATAAATAATGAAACAAAACACTTGCGTTAGACTTCCTTATTGGACATTAAATAATACTAAAATAAAACTAGCTAAATAAAATGTGTAAACTGGAGTTTGTGGTACACAATAGTATTGACTATACACACACTATTCCTGGCCTCAGTATAATTAAAGGCATCTGTATTCCCTAAATTCCTACGACAAAATATGAAAAAGAAATAGCTGCAAAATAATCTCTAGAATAAATTTCCCTCTTGTTTTATGTAAATCTGTTCATGGTATTTCAACATAAGTATACTGGTGAAATGTTAAAATGTTGCATACTGAATTTGCTTACAGCAAAAGATGAACTAACGACAAAAGTAATTTCAAATGACAAAAATAATGAAAAAAAACCCTGATATTCACTCGGATCGTCAAATGTCAGGGATATCTCAGATGATTTGGGAAACTACACACGGAAGTACATGGGAAAGTTTAATGGAATAAGTAGTGGATTTTTGTTTTGTTGTATATAGTTAGTAGCATGAAGTAGCAGTGGAAGAAGATGAGGGCTATACATATCGTATATGTACATTTGTTTTTGCATTTGCACAACTCACAGAATAGAAAAACATGGGAATGTGGATGGTACATGTACGATATAAGAACGGGAGCCGGGTTTGTCAATCGATATTTGCACTCGCAGCCGCACATGCTGATATTATTCCCCGAATCCGGGTTTTTTGGCCCTGGTACAGTGGGTTTGAGTTTCCCAACACAAAGCTTTCCTCCACTCTACTCCATCACATCCCTACTCCTCTACTATATACATCATAGTAATGAAATTCTCTCTCTCTCTCTCTGTTATACTGGACGACAGAGGCTTACGTTCACATTCAAGTTATATCCTGACACTCTCTGGTTGATATCTTTTAGTCCCTGTCTGGCCCTAGCTCTGGTGCAGACTTTGAAAACAAGTTAGGAATTCATTAGATTTGACTGTTGCATTCTTCAACCGAAATCTATTTTCCATCAATTCTTTTTCTTCCTTTTTTTGCACGCGACACAAACAACAGATATTTACTCATTTAAATATACACTTTTCAAAACCAAGTTATGTCACAAAAGTCAACATTCAGAATACTCATTATACACTCGTCACATGGTGTTTTTAAATATTAAATAGCGAAAAGAAGTTTTGTTAGTGTCAAATGTGTCAAAACTAAAATAGATAATTATTGTGATCTATAACGATAAGAAGTGTTAAGTCCTGCTAATAACAATAATTACTATTACTAAATCCTTGTGAAATACATTTATAATTAAAATACATATATAGATATAGGTGCCTATACAATATACACAATGTAATGGTAGCAAAAAACCAAATACGGAGAAAGTCCAGTTTAGAGCATAGACAAAACTAGTGCAATTTATAGTATAATCCACAGATTCACCATTACTTGAGGTAACATACATTTTTCGGAAATAAAATATATCTATGTACTTATTTCATTTATTTTTCAAAATTCATTCAGTATAAATGTAAAGTTCTGAACTCTGTGTTTAATTTTTCCATGTTCATGCAGAACGTTTCTATATTTACACATGCCATGATTTAAAAAAAAATCTACAATGTAAATCAAAGTCAGTATCTTCGGAGTGAGGAATTCAAGGGGGGACAAATTTTACTTGAACGAATCATTATTTAAAGGAATTCCCATGCATATATATATGTAAAACATTATTCAGTTAAAGTTCAAGGTGTATAGTGTCTTCTTTGTGAAAATGTATATGACTATGGTAAATTGCAGGATGCACAACCTATATATCAGTACTTCCAAACACAAGTCAACTCTAAAGCCTTGACAAGGTTGAACGTTGACTTGAGAAAGGTGGATCTCACAGTTCACTGCAAACAATTTAGTATTTACATAAATTGTATTTACATAAATTGGATATTATCATCGTACATTCACCAAAAGAAAATAAATTATACAAACGGTGTTTCACGCACTATCTCGTGTCTATCAGTTTGCGTTTTGTTTTTCTTCTTCCTCCTCTTCTGTCGTTTGTCCAAGAATTATTTTTGCCAAAGAAAAATATGTGTGTACATATATAACTTATTTGTACTATACCTATATAGTACATATATATCTACCGGTAAAATACTTACATCATTTTTACTTATTATTATTACAATATGCAGTACTTTCTCGTTTACTGGATCTCCTTATAAATAATGATTGTTTACAATCAATTTTTTTAAATAGGTTTTCTCCACCAGCATATTTTTCTGTCAGGGTGGTTTTTGAGTAGTCAAGAGACTTGTTCACATTTTCATGCTCATATGCGTACAGCAGTCCTACTAAAAACAGTTTATGTAGCCTATTATTCACATGGAAAATAAATAAGTACATACTAGAGAATGCTCACCAGTTTCATGCAACCACACAGCTGTACAAAGTATATAGAATATACATAGATATAGATAAATATGAATTTGAATACAAACTCACATTGTGTACGCACACTATATAGCCTTTTAAATCCTACTAGAAATCCCAAGTCTCGGGCAGACACACACACACATATAATAGCCATAAATATGATACGTATGTGAATAAATAATGAAGGGGACCGCTATGGTTAACGAAATCATGGAAACCGTTTAACAGTAATCTGTCTTGGACATGCAATATATCGAGCATATGGAAATTAAACATGCGAATTAAATCTTAATTCAAATATGTGAGCTTCTATCCTGTCCATATATGTACATACACTTACCATATACATGTACCATTTCATTATTCATCAAGTCTCAAACCGTATCCCATATTTCATGTGTATAAAGTATTTTTTGTATTGTAGTTTTTTGGGGGGAGGTTTCATAGCAGAGATCGTATTTCATGGGAGCAGTCACAGAACACACGATGATTCACGATCAGTATTTATATATATACGTATGGATAATATCGATCTTGAAATAGTTGGTCAAGTAAGGTTAAAAATAAAGTAGCCTGACCATGACCACTGAGAAGTATTGACTTTTTGCCATAAGTGTCTTCCATCCACATTTCTTCTTTGTATAGCATTTGGCAAAAGATAGTGTCAAGTGTTTTGTGCATTTATTTGACGCATACATTTAGTTATGTGTTTGTATGTGTTTGGCTCCGAAAGATTTCTAATGTACGTGTACATTATTACAAACATCACCTGCACTAAAAGTGTCATCCGATCGAGTGTTAAAATTAGTTTGAAAGGGAAATGAACACCATCCACAATCATAATCATATGTATTTACAACAGATACAGACTGTAAAAGTGTGAACATTCACAAGACTCCTGTATCAACTGTTCAAGAATTAGCATTTGTAATCGAGCAGTGCTGTGTGGAGTGAAAAGCTGGAAGCTGTACTCATTCTGAACGACAACTTAAATTTGAGATTCTATGGACCATATTTGTCATTGTCAGAAATAGAAAATAGAACTCACACACAGCTCGAACTTTACTCGAAGATCACATAAAATGTAATTTGCATGATGCTCAGCGTAATTTGCTGAAAGTATCTGCATACAATACTTTCATATGTTATTTAAATCTGTTTTTTTAACTCTGACTCCGAAGCATAAAAGTAGCTAAAAAAAATAGCACTTAATAAATACCTGTATAAAATTAGCCTCGCTACACATAGACTGCAAAGATAAATAACATTTTGCTTTTTTCATATCATTCCTCTCGTACACATGACCAGTGCCTAAATATATCTGTACTATAGTATATTCTGAATTCTGTCTACTGATTATGTAGGTAAGTATACTTACATAATCAGTAGACAGAATTCAGAATCAATACTGAAAGATGTAAGTACATCCGAGATGTGAAATGTTTATGTTGCGGTTAGTATACGGCATTCGTATACACTTGTTAACTCAAGCTCAAGGGGAGAAGAAGACTCCAACTGTCATAATTAAAGATCTGGAGCGAGCACGAACTGAGTTTATAAACTGCAAAATTCAAGTTTTTTCACAGTCACAGTTTTCAGTGAGCGAGGGAATTTTATTTACTTTTTACACGAATACAGAAAACTCACTCACATCTGAAAAGTTTCATTCATTCATTTATAGAGGACAAAAAAAGTGAAATACAAATACATGCTCCTGTAGTTTTATTTTAGTCTTCATTTCGGATTCAATAGAGATAGTTGACTTCAATACATAAAGTATTGTTTTGGGGAATTTAGGAATTAATCATCTATAGAAATTGCAAGGTATTTTCAAGAGCTTTTTGAAATATAAAGAATAGTGTAGTAGTTATATTTAATGAATACGAACATATAATCGATGAGCAGTAAGTCCCGAATATGTTTTCATTTCTCGAGGAAAGTGAAAGTTTACTGATGAATTACCGTGGTTTGGAAATTATCCTTTGTTCATCATAGCTTTGATTTAAAGGGTTTAAGTATAACTTCAAGGAAAGCAATTCCAATTAAGTGGCTAATCCACAGCTAATGACTGTGTCTAATATTTGATAACTATTATCAGTTACATTTGTACTTTTACTTGCAAAGTAAGATAATAATTATTATAGTAGTGCGGACAATATATATTGTATATATATATATTGTATATATATACAATGTCATTGAATGTAGCTATATTTGTGATTGGATTGTCGTTTTCATTCAATCGTCATTTTCTCTTCCATGCATATATTTTAGTACACGTTGTGGAGCGATCGCTCAGATGGAGAAAGGAAGTGGATGAATAGGAAAAACACAATAATGGCTTTGACATCCGTGCGGTAGTACTACAACTATACACCTAATACTATACAAACCATTTCGGTCTCAAACTTCAAAAGGACAAGAATCTGACAATGACTATGTAATCGATCTTTCCCTTTCTGACAACGACCCCCGGTTTCCTTGCCCCGGTTCATTTACAAGTTGGTAAGTTACTATCCTTTTTGTCCCATTCCATATATATATTGATATCTTTTCTTCACAAGCCTTTGATGACCATTGTGTTTATATACAATAATATAATAATATAATATACTTTACTTACACATGTAACATTTGTGTCCCCTGCAAGGAAATAATTAAAGATGAATGAGGTATTTACTTTAAATAGATTTCAATGACGACTGGGCTATACGCGATTCATTCTTATTCATTTGCATTTTGCAGAGACACATTTTTCCAAGTAAATATGTATTTGATACGTCTTATTATTATTCTTAATATGAATCTTGCAGCATTATTAGTTTGGTAGGGCCCCTACCGTAGGGGAACCAGAGGCAAAACCATGCACTCATAATTAATTTTCTCTGAAACTATGGAACTACTAACCCTAGTTTATAAATCTAGTTTTTTGCGTTTTTTGACAGTAAAAGACCTTCCGAAAAATTGCACTTGCACAGAAATGATAAGTTGTAAAATTCTCAAACGATCTCGAGTACAACAAATACATGTTGAATATTGACTTTTTCTTTCGTTGTCTTCTAAACAATGAACAAGTCTCGTAAAACAGATTGCATGTTTTTGCCCCCGCCTCCCCTATACATTTTATCGTTGATATTTTTTTTTTTTTTTTGATAATAATAATAGTGTCCGTCTTGAACACTGACGCATATGGCACAATATTTGTATTTGTTTTCGTTATCACCATTAACGTGATAGGGAAGCTGAAAAGCAATGTATGTTAACATTGTAATTAACATTAACATAATAACATTGTATGTTATTATGGATTGAAATATTAAATACTCTACTGCACGTACTTGTTTCAGATGGAGTGTGGTCTTTAAAATCCGAAGTCATGTTACGAGTGAAGCGGAGAAAAGTCTTATTAGTGGCTTTTATGACAATTTTCCCGTATTTGCTGTATTCTGTCGACTTTTCATTCTTCGAAGGAAAGAAAGAAATTCTCGACGGCAATAACTGTAAGAAATCAAAATTAAAAAAAAAAAATTAAATCTGAGTTATTTCCTTGTATGTATAATAATAGCTTTGTGGTGATATTTTTTTATTTTGTACAGATCTTGAAATGAAAGGACCAAAAGCAATTTTGGTGGATTTGCCAGGCTGTGTGATTCCATTAGAAATTGAATTTCCAGAAATACCTGAAAGTGATCCAGATATCTGTGATAAAAGCCGACCAAAATTTACCTATGTTCAAGGAAACGTAAGAGCGTTTTAATAAACAATTACCCACGATGCATTTACCTATATACATGCGTATACATTTGTATTCCCAAATAGTATAAAAGAAATACCTGTTTGACATTTTTTTGCAACATAATAAATCGAGCGCTTCGCTATTGTTTGAACAATGATTTTACAGATTTTAAGAGTAAATTCAACATTCAAAGGAGTTTCATGTTGTTACAAAGGAATCATAAGAGGCGTTGGAACTGACGACAGCGTTTCGTGAGTCATGAATTTATATCCTTATTATTCATTTACAATTCTCAAAATGTTTGTAATAGGAAGATATTGATTAAAACAGTTGTATTAAAGAAAACTGAACGTTTGCTATTTACTTTTATTTTTATACAGAGTTTCAGAATGTAAGAAAATTGAAGCATTTGAAGCAGAAATTAACGAAGATGCTATCGTAGTTGTTTGTGAATACGGGAATAAAATTTATGATGATTACCATGCTATCGCCAGAAAAAAATCAAACATTGTTGCAAGTGATGTGCCAAATATTGTCATGATAGGTCTAGGTGAGTTTACTTTTTCTCCGATACTGTTCAATTTGCACTATCTACACAGTTTTTATATGTTTCAAGTTCAACCAATTAAATTGCTGTAAACAAAATCCATGGATTCGCCTTCTAATTCTTGGAAAAAATTTCAGTATTTGTGACAATAAGCTAAAAGCAGTGAATATAAATCATGCATGAAAATTTCTTTTGCATTTTACCAAGCTCATGCTTTGACTGGTACAAATATTATGACTTTATGACATATATATTATGGCATTTTCTTTTAGTTTAGTTTCTTTTTATTGTCTTTCGATTGAATCTCGACACTATACTACTAGTTATTAAAACTTTTATATTAAAATGTGATTTTCAGATTCCGTCTCACGCTTTCATTTTCATAAACTCATGCCAAAGACAAAGGAGATATTAGAACAATTTGGATCCATCGAGCTCCTCGGTTATACTAAAGGTGAAAAAATTAATAAACAAAGTATATATAGATTTATGTATTTTATAAGCTGCTCTAGGAACTTTGTTATTGCGCACTTGCAATTAAAATACAACACGCGATTATTATTTTTTTTATTTTACTGATGTAATAAAACTCAACTTTCTCTTCTTTGTTTTCCTTCTAGTTGGTGAAAATACATTTCCAAATGGTAATTATTCTAGAATAACATTAAATAACATTTCCTGCTCCTTCCAAACAATATCTGCTTACTTATGGAATAAAACGTTGATTTACCATTTTCACAGTTATCGGACTTCTGACTGGCTACGAAGAGAATGAAGTCTTAAAGTTTTGCTACAACCGATCTCAACCCATTGATTCTTGTCCACTGATGTGGAATGATTTACGAATGGCCACTGCTTTCCTCGAGGATGCACCTCGACTTGCAATTTTCAATTATTACAAATTTGGTTTTTTAAAACCGCCAACAACCTATTATTTGAGGCCATTGATGTTACAGGCGGCCACTGACTATTATCCCTACGTTAGTCGAATTACATTAACTCTAGAACTGGGATCGTATTTATACTATTTAATTGAAATTATAGACGGGAAAAGAGATGCAAATTTTTTGTTTTTTTTTATTATTATTGCAGAAAAACATGTTTGAATGTGTTGGGAGCCGATCGACGGAATCATTTGTTCTGGATTATGTCGAACAACTCTTACAATTAGAAAGTCCACTATTTTCTTTCACCTGGCTCACGACATTAGCACATGAAAATGTGAATAATCTTCCAGCCGCTGATGTTCTATTTTCAAACTTTTTCAAAAAGCTCAACCTGACAAATACAATTCTAATATTTATGAGGTATTTATGGGATATTTATACCTATAAAAAACAATTTGAAAACGAATGAATTTACAAATGCATAGGAAAATAATGAAAAACCCTTTCTACCTCCTTACATATCCATGTGAATTTGACTTTATTTTTTATTTTTTAGTGATCATGGTCATCGTTTCGGGGATACGAGGCAAACATTTAATGGCTGGTTCAATGAAAAACTCCCCTATTTTACTATAACAATTCCACCAAAAGTCCGAAATTTCTTGGGCAGTGATAGAATTCAAACTTTAGAATCTAACGTCAAGTAAAGATTTTGTACTTTCATCACTAAACACAATATTTAATATTAATTATTTCTCATGCAGATACTTTTGAAAAGTACGGCTGTGCTGAAGTGTACTTTCTTTTTTTTTTGTGAATTTCAGGAAATTGACGACACCATTTGATGTGTACCACACACTCATGGACATTCTGACTGCGTACAAAGTGAAAGATGTTGAAAATGTCACGGTGGAATTAAAAAATAATCATAAAAGATTCCCTCGAACTCAGGGTCAATCTTTATTCTCTAATATTCCTCCAGAGAGGACTTGTGATCAAGCGGGCATTCCAAAGGATTTTTGTGCATGTGCAGATTTACAAAGTATGGACATAAGAGAACCTTTAGTTGAACAGACAGTTCGTTATGCTCTAGAAAAAATGAATGGATGGATACCCAGACGTTGCCGGCAACTCTCATTAGCACAAATCACGGCTGCTGCCAAAGTGAATGAACAAGAGTTCATTGTTGGTTTTACGACGAGACCTGGTGGATTTCGTTTTGAGGCAACTGGACGTTTGGATGGGAATCATAAGAGTATGCGAATCACTCGTGTGAATAGTATCCGAGGTGTGTGGTGTCTCAATGATTGGTTCTTAGAATTTTTCTGTTCTTGCGATCTCGTTGGGATCATTGTCGAGTATGTTTGGGGCAAAAGATAAATAGATTTGTATTTTTTTCTACCTAGATTTACAACCTAAAAATCTAACTGTATAACCCAAATGACTGATAACCCTCCTTTCTCCAAGCATCCAAATATAATGTGTAAGATATTGTAGTTTAGACATATTAAGTCATCTTTTATACACTGTCATCAAGTGAGTATTTGTTATCACTGTGTCAGTGAGTCACTTCTACAAGACAAAAGTCATTTTTTGCCAATTTAATATTGTTATTATATTTAAATGTACGTACAATTTACGTACCTATTTACTGACTTATGTAGTAAGTTAAGCTATTTGCCAACTTGATTTATTATACTCAAAGGTTAAAAGTACAACTAACGAAGAAACTATACAAATAATTACTATAATAATATTATTATATTTAAAAAAACAAACCACTCCTACTTCCTCAACAACTGATAATTTGCATGAAATTATATATCTCAACGGTCATAAAAAATGTTTGATTCTTAACTTTGAATGTGTACATTGAAAAATATTGTACTTATATGCACTCAATTTTTGAGCATTATAAAACCACATGTAGTCCTATATTTGATAAAATTCTCGTGCATTCGATAGCCTGGGAAACCAGTAAACGAAAGCCTAAAATAAAGCCCAGTATAATTACTTTTGCTACGTCAAAGGGAAAGTCATTTCAAACGTATTAGTCTGATGTACTAGAACTTAATTTGTGTAAGTACACACAATAAACAAAAACGAAAATTACGTTTGAAAATAATTTTGATTCCTGTTTAAAATCATTTTTCATGTACGATACATATTCAATAAAATTACATTGAAGGATATTTTTGCTTTCTCTTCATCATTATTTTAAAAAAATCATATAGTACTTCATTTCAATACTTTTGAAAGAATCGTCTTTTTTGTAAAGTTATTCATAAATTTGTTATGATAAAATACAAGTAAAATACAATTGAATGAGATGAAAATTGAAATGATTTTTTTTTGTTCGTGAATGAATATACGATATATTCGGCATCATTACAAATCGCATCTTGTCATTCATCCGTGAAAAAGTCTCTAGAGAAAACATTTATTCGTTTTTTTTTCCACATAATATATTTGTCTGTTTTTTTATCATAGACAGAGAGAGAGAGAGAGGAAGCGTTGTGAACAAAGTGATATTGATTGATTGGCTTGATTCATCTTGAGTCCGGATTGATTTATCTGGATGAGATGGGCGATGACGGGAAATTGAGAAGAATCGAGTCAGTCATTCGTACATGAAATCAGTGCTTGATGAGAAAAATGGGGAAAATATTGAATGTGAGACGGAATTGTGCATTGTGCACTTTTCTTGACTTTCTCATTGCACAAACATCATCCTGAAAAAGCTCTCATTTACCATAATTAACTCAGACAATGTCCAAAATCACAATTTAAGAGTACGAGAACGAGAAGAGGACTTTATTATGTAATATGTAATTGAAATATCTATAAAAAAAACACTGTGTATGCGAGCTGGAAGAGCTATAAAACAATCTCATTTTAATCAATAGAGGAATGCATTTGGAGATGAAAATTGAGACAATCTTTGATTGTGAATGGAAGAAACAAATGACTATTGTCTTTACATGATACATTTTACTTATGACTACCCCAGACATGACTGAGAGCTCCATGCTACTCAAGTTTATAATATATATATCTATATCAACAAAGATCCCCGACGTAAATCCCAACCATTTCCCCAGCTAAGTACCTACATTTTTTGAAATCTTCTATACAGATATTCCGTTACTCCTTCCTCCTCGGTATATAAAATATGTATAGTAACTCCAATGAAGTGAGAGTATTTTCCATGATAGAAAAAGTCCCAACTCTTTAATCTTCCTCGTATATATCCTATATCTGTATAAAATATACATGGTGAATGAAGATCAAGGATTGGGATAATACACACAAAAAAGACGGGCGGAAAAAAAAAAAAAATTGGGTCAATGTTGTGTGATGGACGAAAAGAAGAGAATGATTGAAGATCGCCTCAACGTTTTTCATCATTGATTTATTCCTAACTCTACGTATGTACATGACCATATATAAATAAGGACATGGATTACCAAATAAACCATTGGAATGAGTGCAAGGACTTTCTTCACCCCCTCCTAAAAAAATTCTACTACACAAAAAATGCATATATACAGATATTTAGGTACAAAAATATAGATAGTGATATCGGTATAGTGCATACAAAAACCAATAATAGGACTTATAACCACGCCGATAACAAATATAAGCCATGTCAACAACTTTGGGCATACAGATGAGCAACGTTTTTGTCTTTTATGTATACATATGTATAATATACATAGGCATCTTCTTTACCTTTAGTTTAGTTTTGCTAGGGCAAATCTAGGATCTAGCCTTTGAGCTGCACTTTTTGTGCTGGTTTGTTAGTGTGAGTAGAACTCACACTCCTGTGTAAAGGAAATTGCAACTATTTTTGTGTACTCAGTGAGTACACAAAAACTTACACAGTTCCTTTACACAGTCAAGTCATGTAAACTTGTAAGTACAAAATACAACTGACAAACTTTCTCAATGTTTTCCGATTTCTAAAAATATTCCCAACGACACCAAAGGAAAAAGTAACCGCTCATGCTCTGTTCACTTTTTGAGTAATAATAATTTATGCTGTATCTTTACTCAATTTATCTAAACTACTACGATACTACTGTGTGTACGCCCTTGAGCACTTGTAATAAATCCAAGGAGCTCCTGAGTTCCGAGACCCTTGTTTTTTTTTTAAATAGATGTAATTTTATTTTTATGGAAGTTTCCTTCGTAGGAAATATGATGGAGGGGAGGGGAGGGGAGGGGAGGGGGAAAGAAGCATGCTCAAAGTATGCTTCTAAGTCAAATGTGAAGTTGATCTTGGACTTGACACTGAGTCGTTCCCTCTCCAATTTATATGATCTCATGGTAAATACGTAGCCTTTTAGTTTTCATTGATATTGAGATAGTATTTCCTGTGCATATAGCATAAAAATGAATGTACCTCGTACTTAGCAGCTGTGATGGCTAGAGCTATACACAAAGATCTAGACGAGAGCTCATGGAAATTGTAAAATGTCTTAAGCATAGAAAGAGGAAAGTAAACTAGGTATTTTGTTTAAGGATCATTTCCCCTTTTTCAACAATACAAAATATGAATACGCCTTCAAAATTTTGTAAAAGCAACAACAACTCAAATCAAATTTTAGGTGTATGTATTTTATTTGAATGACATTCAATACACGGTCAGAAGTGCCTTTTATGGGTAGTGCTATGAACTGCTGTGTTCAACGGATTACGAGTTCAATGTACGTCACCTGGTGACGGTCACCATTCTCATTCTATTGTACAAGTCATTTTTTGTTGGTTGCCACCAGAGCTGTTCCGGAGTCTTGATACTATTTTTTTTATTTCGATTCCCAATTCAAAACCCCATAATAATTGGTCATACGATACCACATGATAAAATCCAAATTGCATTCGAAATTTTGTGCCTAGTGGTTCATGAAGTATATATTTGTAAGCGGATGACTACAAAATCCCTTTGTCATCTCTCTTCATCATTTGAAGAGAAAACTCGATTCGGTTGAATGAAAGATAAAAAGAGGAAATGGGGAAAATATGAGTTTTGAAAATGAAGATTTCATCATCAGATTTCCAGCTTTTCCGGTCTGGGCATTGAACTCATTATGATTATTACTATTATTAGTGTCAGCAATTGACTTGCAAATTCGTTTATCTGTACTTTTCATCCTTTATTCCCTGTAGATTAATTGGATTTCGCAGTTTCCAAACCCACGGTAAAATTTGTATAGGACAAATTTGAAATTTTGCTATTTCACCAGCTGGGATTTAAATACTAAAACGTTGTTATTGACAGAGTTTCACACAAAAAATGTTCAGAGAAACAATTTAATCCTGTATGATTTTATGAGATTACTGGGATTTTCAACAAAACACTAAAAAGTCAATATACTAAAGTAGTTATTTAATGGGAAAGCCAAGACAGTATGTAATTGTAAATTCCGTTAGACTTCAACTATATATGTACATATCCGAGATAACTTCTAGCATTCATATCATATTCTCTCCATAAATGTACATCCGTGTTCCAAATATCTATGCACAGTGAATCCGGCAATTTTTTTCTTTTCCTATATATTCCGTCATTTTTTCAACCGCAATCTAGTTTACAATAAGAGAAAGTGGGACAAGTTGACATATCTACATATGATAAATATATGTATAAATTTCCTTCCTTTTCTGATACCTCTTTGCCACCGGAACTCAAGACACACACAATGAATTTAATTTCCGTGGCATGTTTTTGTGGTTGGTTGGTTGTCATTTCAAGTTGGATATTCAATATGTTATATCTGATTTGTCCGTTTAATTTCCAAGTCTTATCTGGATTTTAGACAACTTGGAGATTAGAGACGGCGAAGCTCAGCTTGTTTCCTTCTCCTCCTCCTCATCCTTCTCTCCTGCTTTTCCTTTACATGTATACCTATATACTCCAAGCATTGAAATGTAAATCATCATGAGGACTGAAGAGAGCATCCATTGTATGTATACTGTATAGCAGCGATGGCGAACCTTTTTACCCAAGTGAGCCAGTATACATGAATATAAAAATTTTGACCAAAGTCACGGGTCACTTAAATTTTTTTTAAAAAAGGGTTGCATGTTTTTCACCTTTTTTGTTCGCTTTTCTAGTGTCAGTTTAAAAAATGTTTGGTTTTATCTAGTACTACTTCGAAAACATAGTTTTTTAGGTAGTGGGACTGCGCCTTCAAAGCTAAATTATAGGTATTATGACGAGCTTTTTTTTTTTTTTTTAGAAAACCAGGCATTCGCTACTTTTAGATTCCGAGTCATAGTTCCTTGAACATTCTCGGCTGTTTGACACGTAAAGAAGTTGCTCAATGATTTCAAATTCAAGAGTAAAAACACAAATCATCGGTTTACTTTAATTTCTAATTTTCAGAACATTTTAACGACAATTTTAAACTACTTTTTACTAGTAAAAATGGTTTAAACTTGTCCTAAAAGATTCTCTATATGTTCTGTTGTCCATAAATATAGAAAAAAGTGATTTTCGGCGAATGCATGGTTTTCTAAAAAAGTTCGTCATATGGAAAAATGCAGTGGCGAATGAAGCGAGCCAAAATTTTTGAAAACGTGATCATTTTTTTGGCAATTTTGAACAACAATTTCTTGTACAACCATTTCACGTTCAGCTTGAGCTTTCAAATTCATTTTTTCCTACATGTATTTCGAAAAAGTCAGCGGGCCAGGTCAAACAGAGTCGCGGGCCTCAAGTGGCCCGCGGGCCATGGGTTCGTCATAGCTGCTGTATAGGTACCATACAATGGATGCTGTACATGAACAATTCTATTCTAAACCACAAAAGTTATACATTTCAATAATGATCTCTGCTTATACATTTGACCGTCTACTCCAATCAGCTCTCTGTCTCACTGTACATATACGTTGGTAGTCAAACTTTAATACGTTGGCATTTAAATTTTGAGTGGGTTGTCCATGTATGGAAATCCATCTTCAATACTGAACCTACATTTTGTGTGTAGGCACTATATTTTATATGTATATTTACAATGTACTTTCCTGAGGGCGGATGTTCAAATTATTTACTTTTGTGTAAAATGACACACTTGAATGAGTATATTTTGATGTGCATCCACGCAAAATCTACATTGTTTTGTCTAGCTCTGGTTTCAAAAACAAAGACAAAATTACTAGTTCTAGAAAACTAGAAACATATGACAAAGCCGAGGTAGAGATGGAGAGAAAGAAAGAGAGAGAAGGACGTAGTTCTCCCTATGATTATCACAACACATGCTGTATTAATCTAGACGGGTATGGAATGACTTCAATGAGACAAATCCCAAAGGTTTAATTGATGTTCCTCTAATGTAATTATTTTCAAACTTGGATTGCGGCGAGCCCAAAACCATTAGAGTTTGTATTGAAGTCTGAGACAACTTTCATTGACTAGTGGGAGAGAAGTGTGGATTACGTTATGTCTTCACTTGTCTTTTGTACTTATAATAAATCCTCCATTCTTGACTTCCCATTTGTATACACATGCTGTTCATCCTACGTGTACAGCATACACTATTGCTATTGTGCCTATTGTAACATATTCTCTCTGGTTGAGTGAGAGAGAATGTCTCTATTCTCGCATGATAAAGTTAGGAAAAGCTCCTTAGACTTGCCTCAGGATATTATTGTACCGGAGTTGTTGTGTACATTTAGGCAAATATTAAGTCATGTTAAATACCACTCACTGCCTTAATTTCCATTGCCTTTGGTATGCCTCAAGTGTTTTGAAGAAGTTTATGAATATACATTGTAACTGTAGAGTACATTCAATGTTCCTCATCGTCTACGTCATGGACAAATATTTCATTTTGATGAGGAAACCGCCGCCAGGCAATATCAAAAAATAACATTAAAGGGAAAGAAAAGATGAAAGTGGAAGCGAGAGAAAAAGCCTCAACGATGCAAATCCCAAATATTTTGTCGTTCCTCAATTATTAATATATTTCCATCTTATAGGTGCATATGACATTCTTAGTCCCATCTGTAGCTAATGAGTCTTTTACTTTGATGGATAAACAGAGAGACTATTTCCATGTGAGAAGAAAAGAGAAAGTTCATGTTAACTTTCTCTTTTAACATCCAGTTTTGAAAAGAAAGTTGTCTTTTCTCGTCTCTCACTTGAACGCCCAAATGCAACCTGGTATTTCATATGCAAGCATATAGAAACACTATATACATATCCTTCCCCCCATTTGCCTCTTGTTATGTCCGTGATTATTCGTCTGTAGTTTGAAGTCTCTCTCTGACTCTCTGTCGTCTAATATCTGATGGATTTTGTATTTGTTTTGACGACAGGAGTGAAAGTTTTGGATGAACGAAATTTACTCTGCTACAGTATGTTAAGTTATTTAACATGTCAAACATTTTCCCATGTCTTAAAATATTGTGTGTGCACAGTCATAAAATGTATAAGACGGAGAAATTCGACGCCGGTAGATAAATGACAATAAATAAATCATGGAAAGAAATATGAATTTTTTGATGAAAAATCCGATCAAGAATACACATAAAATTGTCTTAAATTTGATAGAACATGTTGCTGTACGGCAAAGGTTTTGGGTCTGTACATACTTAGTTACCACCAGTCCAAGTCCAAGGCTTTCCATTTCCTGATTAGCTAATGCATTAGGAATGATATTGGAATTTCTCTTGAGGATTGCTCACTGAATTTTTTATTTGAATGGAGGAACAGAGAGATTACAAAAGGAAAAAGTTAACAATTTATTTACAAAATACATGTTTACTTTGATGATGCTCCCCCGATGGAGAATGTGAAAACGGGGAAGAAATGTGTGACTGTGCTCAGGTCAAGGTGAATCCCTACGACAAAATAAATTTAAAACTGTTGACTGAAGGTAATGCAATCAAATATAAGTAGTACAAATCGCTAGTTGACGATAGTTTCGTCTCGCATCATGTCTGCCAAGAGTTTTTGTTGAGAATTCCAAAGACAATATTTACTTGCAGGAACTCTTAAGTTTTAAATTGTTCCAAGTTGTTTCAAAATTACAGATGTATACTAAATCGATTTCTCTACATATGTGACTACAGAGGTAGAGGGAGAGAGAGAAAGAACTAATGATGATGAGACGGTGGGATGAAATATATCAATTTATTCATATTTCATGCTTAGATTATTCATCGGTAGACGTGAGCCAACTGCACATACATATATTTTTAAAACCAAGACCAAGTTCACAGTGGGAATATCTTCCCAGTCAAGATACCCAAAAGAAAATATTTGTATTGAAATGGGGACTCTTAATCTTAACATACAATACGAGGGAGAGAGACCATGTATCAAGTGATTTGGAACCAAATCCAAATACAAGAACCCCCTCCCCCCCAAATATTGCCGATGACGACTTGAATTTACTTATGTAGAAAATGGAAATATTTTACGTAGAATAAATAAAATAAAATGTCTTTTGTCATTAGCATATTACTCGCAAGTCGATAGAGAGAGAGATATATATGTAGATAGATACCTCATCTAGAATCTAGATTCCAGATGAATTTTCCCCAAATCCCAATCACATCTTACCAAATTCTCCAATATTTCCAATGAGTTGTGTAAGGACAACAAATATCTCTGTTTATGTTTATAGTATATACGTATATGCATACGAAATCAGAATTTATATTGGATATTTCACTTTATGAAGGAGGAGAAGTTTGGCTAGTTGCCACTTATTTGTATTATTTCTGATTTCTCACATTTCTCACTCACTCACTGCATGTATGTATGTGTGTGCGATATGTATATCGTATGTGTGTAGTAACAACAAGGGCATGTATCACTGCACAGAATTTCATTACATGCTTTCCCTTTCTGGCCAAAATCTTAAATTCACTTGAGGTTCTTTCCCTTTTCCCTTTTCCCCTTTCCCACACTCTTTGATTTAAAGAGGCGCTCTCACAATCTCTTTCTGTCTCTCCACTTTCCCTGCCTGTTCGTCTATCGATACGAAAACTATAAACTGTGCATATTAGACGCTGCATTTTCTTCACTCTCTCTCTCCTATAAAAATGCATCATGTCTCCTCGTAATTTCCCATCCCGT
Source organism: Gisinianus flammeolus (assembly GCA_034699125.1). Classification (NCBI taxonomy): domain Eukaryota; kingdom Metazoa; phylum Arthropoda; class Collembola; order Symphypleona; family Katiannidae; genus Gisinianus; species Gisinianus flammeolus. The sequence goes on along the minus strand of JAIUND010000195.1, from coordinate 24,932 downwards.
CTTTCGCCAACGACGACAACAAGACAACCAAAAGAGAACGATGAAACTTGCCAATATTTGTCCCGGATTCCGGTCCTCCTCAGAAAGTTCTAACTGTTCCCAAAATCCTTGCCTTTCTCTCTAGTTAGAGTTCCAGAGTTTTTTTTTTTTATTTATTTATTTTTTTTTTGCTTTAGCTTTAGCTTATGCTCACTCCAACTCTAACCCCGCTTCTCGTCTCTTATATTACTCTTCTGTGCCGGGCCGTAAAAACACGATTACGACTAAGAAGAAAACGAGGAAGAAGAAGAAGAATACGAAGAAGAAGAGAGAATTCCCAGTTGTTTCTATTCAACAACTAAATACAACTACGTCGCAGTTGTTGTCATTTTCCTTCTCTTTGACGGTCCTCATCAAGCATTTCATTTTATTTCACTCGTCACCCTTCCTCATGCCGTCCAAGTTGTAAAAAAAAACTTTAATTTTGTATGTCGAGTAATGATGACTATGTCTTTTTTCTTTTTTGCTTTTGTGTGATAGTTTGGTAGTTTGGCCTAAAGTGAAAGAAGTTATCCCACGATATATATATTTATATAGACACATATTAGGTATATTTATAGACAAACGGATATTAACCCCATACAACAAGTTTTTTCTTTTGTCTTTTTTTTTACACTCGGAACATTTTGTGGTGACCCGGATCCGGTTGGTTGGTTGAACCGGTTTGTTGTTTGTATATATGTAATTTCTTCTTGTCCCTTCCCCTTCCTCAATATTTCATTCCTTGACCTGGATAATTTATGGGGGAGGAGGGCGAGAACTAAAGACAGAGAGAAAGAGAGAGACAAATATAAGAATAGAAGAGGAAATACTTTGCGTAAACTTATATAGGAAATATTAATATATTGAGAGCATGATGAATTTTTTTTGTAGGAGACACAATTTTTTTGGGGTTGTATATACAGGACAAATTTTATTAGGTTTTATTAGGTATGTCTCGTTTTTGCTTCGTGTTGTGATTTCCTTTGCTCTCTTTCTCATTTCTAGGAGGATGACGATATGACACGTGGACTTGAAGTTAAAAGAGTTATGACGAATGGTGTTGTGGAGCATTCTTACATATTTTAATATTTATATGAATTCACATTTGCTCCAAAAGTGACATTCACACAAATTTACTGTGGAAAGATGAAACGGAAATGATAAGTGGATTCACACACATTGAAACCTGATGAGCTCAAAACGAGCACGTGGTGGACTGTACAAATAACATCAAAAGATTGTGTAAGAGTTAATTGGCATTTAATTAAAGTTAATTAATCCTTCATTCAATATTAGGATGTGGTGTTTCATAGTCTAATGATTTTGCCTGAAAAACATCTTCAATTTACATATGGGATTGCGAAAAGAGTGTTTGAACGAGGAAAATAACGTTCGCCAAACTCTTCACTAATAAGATTTCACATTTTGAAGATATTGCGGCTAATATAAAAATACACACACACAAATGAGTGGCTACACGAATGGGCGATTTTATATGGGAAATGTCTTTGTCTTATCGCTACTAATAACTAATGATGAGGGAGACAGAGATGTTTCTTTCCTGATTGTTCATGACTATGCACACATTTAAAGGATAATGGTTGAGTTCACTTGCGTATGCACAATACAATCTTAGCCTTATTATTATATGGAGAAGAGTGAAATAAAAATTCACACGCTGCACTTACTCGGATTATGTCTGCATTAGAAAATACGATTAGAGTAAAACTGGATGGCAATGGACTTTTCCTTTTCCCAGAGATAAAGAGAGAGAGAGAGAGAGTTAGAGCATGGACAATGTGGACTTAGTTGAGTCACTCTAACACACATAAGAGTACGCGGAAATCGCAGCATTAGTTTTATATGGGGAAGATCTTATACATGACAAAAGGAGAAACTGTTGAGACTGAGATGCTCCATTGAAGTAAGTGCATTATAAAATATCATCACACGACATTTACATTTATATTCTCTTTCATATTCAAATTTAAAAATTGTCCCTTTCTCACTGTAAATTTAATGTCTATTTATATATGTGATGCAAGGACGAATCTTATGAGTTGGGAAGGAATCTTGTTGACAAATATATACTCTCACACCTCACACTTTATAGTACGAGTAAAAAACGACATGGCTTTGCTTTTACCACACGACAAGTGATGGAAAGTGTTACATGTGATGGAAAATAAAAAAATCCTGTTCTGAGAATATTTGAGATGGGATTCTTTCTTTCGAAAAATATCTAGAGATTTCCACGAGCAATGTTTTGACACATAATGAGTGACTTAAACTATATAGGTATATGTATTTGATGGAGACGAAAGCGATAATGATGATATGATGAGTTGATAATCTTTAAAATCCACAGCTCCAAATTGTTCAGCACACACAAAAAAATACTTGAAAAATTTGAAATAAAATAATCGTCCTGATTTCAACCGTCTCTTTGCTCTCTTTCTTAGAAAAGAGAGAATTGGGAGAGAAGAAATTGCTGAAAAGATCCTCATTCTCCGTGTATTTCTATATGGTGCAGGATATGAGGAGACAGAGAGAGAGAGAGAGAGACAAGATTGACTGAGTAAAAACGTGACAAAACTTATGTTGGAGTGACAATCATTCTTGAGAGAAATTCTTGAGAGGAGAGAGCAAAAGAAAATCGTTGGGAATGCTTTCGTTTCTCTATTGAATCTCAACAATCCTGTGATGGTCCTTCGTTATAGCTCTTTCTTGACAAAATTCGAAAGCTGAGAGGAATCTCCACACTATGTTTTCGCTCTGACAGAGAAAAACACCAAAGCCATTTTCTATTTGTTGACTCCATTTAGTTTCTCCTCTTTTTCATGTCTTCTTCCCATTCTATTCTACACACACAAATACATACTACTTTTACACACTATATTGATATATCCATCTATTTATTTGGATTCCTCGTATTGAACTTTTTTTTTTGGTTCATCTTTCAATATTGCTTTTGTTCCCCGTTCCAAGTATCAGTAGTAAGTTATTGCGTGGGCATCATCCCAATCAAAATTGTTGTTGTTTTTTCCTTCTGTATTTGAGAACTCAGCCCGGATGTTAGACATACATATCTCTCCTCTGTCACTTCTGTTTTTGACTTGCACTTGACTTGCACTGAAGTTCATGGCCGTTTGCACTCAATGCTTAATCGAATTACATAAAGGGGAATACATCATCAAAGGAAATTATATGTGATTCGTTTTTCCCTTTTCCTTTTCCGAATAGAATTCATTGACCATAATTTATGAAATACGTACTGACCACAACTGACGTTCAAAGTCCATGTACCTTCAATAAAATACTACGAAAATTTGGTTACAAGTACAATAATAATCTCAAATTATTTTTCTATGTAATACTATCGGAAACCATTTTGAAATTGTAAGTTCCTGGTCAGACGAGCAATTACATTACGAGTATTGTAATTGGATGTGAATGGTGGAGAGGAATTGGAAGGAGAAATAAAGTAATGTATCTTAATCTTTATTATAAAAATCCATGTCAAACTTGATCACAATTACTCATTTCAACCTTTCAATCTGAGTCAAGAAGGAAAGGACAGGAACCAGAGTGGAAACGATTCTTTTTTTTTTTTTTGTGATCTTCCTGTTTGACTCGAATGCCCAACGCATAAGAAAGAAAATGAAAACACGCCCCCCGTTCTCCTCCCATACTCAAAGTCAACTTTGTCTCGAGCGTTTTTTATTGTAGTGCAGGGTTTACGGACACACGATGAAAATATATGGAAAAACAGAGCACATGTGAGCGGTTGAACAAGATTACGGATGAAAAAAAAATTGTCCTACCGCAGTGCTAATGTTGAATAGTCTCAAACAAGATCAAAAGAAATCAGAAAGATTTCAGAGTGATTCTACAGTTAATGTCTGTTTTTATGGTTCCTTTGCCCTTTCTCTCGCTTTCTCTCTCTCTCTCTCTCTCTCTCTCTCTCTCTCTCTCTCTCTCTCTCTCTCTCTCTCTCTCTCTCTCTCTGTCCATGCTCTTTTCTTTTACAGTTCACAAAGTTCTTTGCTCTGTAAAATCTCAAGAAAGTCTCCATGGACCATCCTTTGTGTATATACTACTGACTTTACAAGTTTAGAAAATGAAAGGTAAGGAGAGAGAGAGAGAGAAAGCTAGAGGAAGTCTTTGATTTTTCATCCGCAATATTACTCTGTCTGAATCAAAAGAAAAAAAACCCGAGTTTGCTTTTTTTAAATCGTTTTATTGACCCTAATCGTATGAGTATTAGTAGATTGTAAAGGAAGGACACACAATTCGATTTACAACAGACAATTCGATGAGATTTGTAAATTGTTATTCTTAATGCTCTGTCTGACTGACACTTTTGCACTCTCCATCTCCACCTCCAGTTCAGCTTCTTTGCTCTCTTAATTTCCATGGACATTATAAACTATGAACACGTACTTGTTGGTAGTAGACGTAAATTAATTATGCATGTTTGGTGAATCCCTCATTTGCGTCTGCAGTTATTTGGAGACTAGTTGACAAGGTGATGTACTATCGTAGTTCGTTTCTGTAACTCCCACAATTTGATTAACGCACGTAGTGAGAGTGCTCATTTATAATTTTATTCTCAGCACATCACAGTCCTCATGCTAATACGATTTTGACAACAGCACAAAGTCATCAGACATATGGAAAATACAGGGAAATTGATGATACAGTTAGACACTTGGAATTTAAATAAATTAGGGAATTGAGTGAATCCTTGGGGAAATTTTGTGCGTGTATCATTGCTAGTTACATACTTGAAGTTGTGGTAGGTGCAAACACAAGTATTGGTAGGTGTGGGCTGGTAAGTGTGGAGAGATTGTAAATGGCAAATAGAGAGGAAAAGGCAAAATGCAAAAGTCAAACGTCAAACGTCAAGCGTTGTTCATATATGAAAGACATTTTTCGAGTACAAGATAAAACTTGAGAGATGAACAAAAGTTTGATTAATTGCCTCTCGAGAATAAGCTATAGCAAAAAAAATTACATGTAGTATTGTGTACAGTTACAGGAAGTTAAAGAACTTGATACGGAGACATTTGAGGGAAAAAATTGGTTAATTTTGTGATTCCGTTTATTGGCATTGGCCGTGAGTGTATAGTAACTATTACACGCACAGATTTTCTTATATCAGTCACTGATGATCTCTCTCTCTCTCTCTTTCCCTCAACTTTTACCAGGAATGGTTGTGAACATGTGTGAAGCGTGTAGAAGTGTATGACGTATGATCTATAGATACACCGTATCGTACCGTCAATGAGTATTAATAGACAGGAGAGGTACATATTATATTGACCGAATTCCGAGCTTCCATGGTTCCCGACACAAAAAAGGGAGCTAAATCGAAATTATGTTGATATGTAGCCACATGTACGGATATTAGAGACAAGATAAGATAAGAAACTCGCATGGTCATGTACGACGAGGATCTCTCTCTCTCTCTCGGCCTACTTCTTAATTACCTAATGTCCTCACAACTGATATGTGGCAGGCAGGCAGGCAGGAAAGGAAGTGAAGTGAAGAGAAGGAAGGAAGAAGGGGAAAAACTAGTGAATTCCACGTGGACCACCTCGATATTTTTGTCGAGGTGTCTTGATTTCCTACGAGCATTCCTTTTTTCCTCGTTTAGCGGTAGCCATTTCCACATTGAACATCCAGATTCCTGATATTATTAGAACATCCGATGAAATGCGAGATGAGCCCACCAAATAAGTAAAATAAAATGTCTACCAAATCCAATACACAAAACAACCACGAGGCATTTTACCATTTCGTAAAAAAAAAAACGTACATCGGAAACTCTCCTAGAAGTATCTGTATACCAAAATATAACAAATAACAGAAATAGAAAATAGTCCATTGGGATAAACTTTCCCTCGTCCTTCATTCCCCACATTCACATTCACATCTCATTCCCGTTTGTTCATCTACTCACCACACGCATACATCCATACAGAATCTGTATTATAGATACACTCAAATGAAAGAAGTTTTGTACTTCTTTTATTGCCATCACTCCCATTTATTATTAATGCGAGAATAGTTGGAATCTCTCTTTGATACCTAAATATACGTATATATATATATATATATATATTTATATTACCTTGGTACGTCATTAGCTGTGCTTATGCACATAAAGATGACAATCTACCATCTGCAGAGTTGTTGTGAGGACCCCGGAAGCAATGACAAGATGCCTCTTTGGTTGGTTTTTATTGGAATATCCAGATTTCCCATTTGCACGTGTAGAATCCCTCTCTCTGTTTTGCCTAAGAGATCTTATCACAGCCCCCTACTTTTTTTTAAATAACTCATATCCTAATGTGTATTCTTGGAATTAAGCTCTACTAACTTTGTCCAGGACAATGGACAATGGACATGAATTGACAGTTCACTAAAACAAATTCTATAGATTGGACGATGTAGAGATAGAATAAAAATATAATAGAGACTATACGTGACATTTTAGTGTTCGAATCAGTGAACCAACGATAGTCCTTTCTTTTGAAGTAATTAAATAGACAGAATAACTGTCCGATGAAGACAGGGAAACAACTTCATTTCGTTTTTGATCCATATCAACTAATTACTTGGATTTGTCATAATTTTGGTACAAAAATTCAAGGCTACAAATGTCTACGCACTCCCCATTTCCCTTTCCCCCCAAATAAGTAGTCCATTAAAGTGTGGTTGTCGGGATTCGATCACACACAAATAATAATTGAAGACTCCTACTTGTGAGCTGCTTTGAGTCATCGTCATCACATTTTCTGAATCCTGAGTCATCCTTGAGCTAAAATTCTTTTATCGTTAGCCTGAGGATTTTTTTTTTGTGCAACGTGTACTGGAAATTTTATATACATTCCACACACACATTTTTTCATAGAAATACGGGGAACAAATTAAAGCTTTCTTTGAGAATTCTCTCGTTTATAACTTCCTTCAGGTTTTAACTAGAAAAAATATGCTCTTTCTCCTTCTTTGAAATGAATTTTGTGTAGGTATATTTTGATGAAAGCGGGGATGAAACGGAGTGTACATTTGGTAATCGGTTCATTGAAGTTGTGCTATATAAAACCGTCAATTTATACTGTCAAAAGGATTATCTGCGTCTTTGGGCCAGCAAATTCTGTTCCCGTTTTTTTCTTTGAGGTATTTGGAGTGTGAAACTGAGATTAGGAACTGAAAACCACCGCCGTTATGAAGCTCATCGTTTACTTCCAGGAAATCCATATGTTCACATGTATACTTCCAGGAACATGGAGAATTTTTTTTGTTTGTTTATATGCACTGCGGTATTCAATCAGTATCAGTATATAATTGGTCACTGGATACAAACATGAATTAATTGTCCTGAGCCCATCATAATGAATATACTGTGAGCTGGATTTCATTTCTATTTCAATTTCAGAGAGAAATGCAAAGAGAATACTCGGAATTCTATCTCCATCATTAGACTGATGATTCTACAAACCCCAGAATTCTCTACGTTCTTCAACTGGCAGCCTTGAATACTTTCAGGGAAATGGTAGACATTATTATTATTACAAATCATGTGGGAATGAGCTCTTGACCACAGAGTCCCATTGATTCTTAAAGTGGATCCATTCATTCGAAAGAACCAAACCAAATGTTCTTATATATATGTGTGTATACGTTTTCCATTTTCCATTTTCCAGCTGAATGTCGGCTGCCTGTTTTCAAAACATTGTTTTGATAGATGCCAATGTTTAGAAAATGAAATTGAAATTTGGTGCCAGGGGGAAAGCTTTAATGTTGAAACATCATCAAGTTATGTAAAATCTCAAACTCTCCACTCTACCTGTATTTAATTTATAGTGTAGACTGAGGAAAGATGCCTTGAGGTCATTTAAAATTTAAAGTTCAACGAACGTTCTCTCTTTTGATCCGGAAACTCTTCTCCAATCACAGAAACAAGTCCATCACCTTCTCATAAGTATTCACTATATTGTTTTTGCATGAAATGACTTCTCGAAACCATAGCAATTGAGAATTTTGAAGGAAAGCATTCCGCCTTCCAGCTGACACCACTCATGCCGTACACATATATATGCAAAGATATTATGAGAACACTCGACGTGTGATCATGGATGACGACACACTGCACAGCAAAAGTCCGTGCAGTATTTTTGTGGTCTGGCTCCATATACTGAAAAATATTCTCACGGCTTTTTAATACAAAACAAAACAAAACCCTCTGGGCTTCATCATCTAAACGAGAACGAAATTGTTGTTTTGATTTGGATTGATGGTTTAACGACAAATTAAAGCATATATTATTATGTTGTTACTAAAATAATTGTAGAAGAGGAAGAGAAAGTAGTTATGTGTGGTCATATTGTCATGTGGGAGTAATTGAGTTTCTTTTTGAGTATACATTTGTAGCTCAAGAACACACACAGTCTGTCTCATAGGGAACAACATGTGTCCTGCTTCATTCAAATTCATTCTCGCTTCTTCTCGTCGTCTGTGTGTACTGTGTATGCGGATCTTAATTCTTTGTCCCCAGCAGTGCCTTTAGTTTCCAAACAAAAGGGACAAGTCGAGTCAGAACTCATCAAAAGGAACTCGTCTTGCTTTCTTTCTCCTACATTTCAAACATACAGGAAAGAGAAAGAGAGGGGAAAAGAAAACTTTTTATCATGAAATCTGGGATATTTTGGATTGGAAACTCTAGTTTTTTTTTGCGTCTATAGTTGGTCAATATTAATATTATTTATAGTTTATTACTCAGGTTTCAGACACCAGTTTCGTCATACGATACGATTTCTTTACTCTTTCATGAGTTTCGTACTTAATAAGATATCTATGTTTGACTATCTAGGAAAGTTTTCTTTTACTAGTATTCTTACATTTGACTGTGGAAAATACGATGATGTGCTTGAATGTTTTTTCCTTGTCGAATTGTGTAAAAGACAATCGGGGGAATCGACAATGAATCAAAATCATGATAAAATGCTAAATAGGTCCTCATATGCATAAGGACTAAAGTCTAAAGTCTGAGAAACCCACTCACAGATAACTAATTAGAGCGATTCGTTGAAAATCGCTGAAATAACCCCATATTAAGTTCAAACAATAGGCCTATTCAGATGAGCTCTGCTGGCAGTACAAACTCCAAAGCTCTGTAGCCGTCACAACGCTTTGTAGCCGAAACCATGGAAAATAATCAAAAACGTTTTATAACGTCTGCAGTCTGCAGGTACCCTGGAGGCCCTGCACGCATTGTAAAGCTTTTTCTTCAAATAAATTCTTTGAGTATTCTGATACAGAATTTCAATGAAATCCTCATTAAAAACAACAACAGTGAAAATATGATACCGATATTTTTCAGTACTTGTCTGGTTTTCTGGCTTACTGGATTCTTCGTATGTAATAAACAACTGGTTTTTTTTACATTACACTGCCATAAGAATTATTCTGGGAATTGGAAGACAATGTGAGTGTTTGTCTATTTAAATTGAAGGAAATCTCTCTAACAAATAATGAGAATTCCGGAATTTTGTAGGGATAAACTGACGTTTCAACTATTGGAATTATCCTTGTTGAGTGGCTTATACAATTCCCTGTAAGCCTTCATTACAGGTGGAATTTGAGAGGAAACTTGAATGCAGAGAAAGCAATTTAACATCTATTGTCTGCACGCGTCTCTGTAATCTGATAAATCTTGGAGAAATGATTGAATTAATTAACTTATGAATTTGTGAATATTATTTATATAGCACATTTATTAACAATTCAAAGGCAATTCAATTATTGTCTCAGATTTAAACTGAATTGTTTTCTCTGTTTGTATTTTTGTTTTGAGTGAATCGACTCAATGCATTGAGAAAATTGAGATGGATATATCAAATTTCAGATTTGAAAAATAGCAAGGAAATTTTTTGTACTCAATATGATCCTGGGCAGAGTAATTTACTGTAGTTTTTAGGTCACAAAGTATAGGTTTTGGTCCATGTTTTGTTCTCATTGTGGTCACGAGACTTCGAAGAAATGAAATATAAATACAAGTCAAGCTCATTCCCGTAACGTTCTTTGATTTAAAAAAATTCAAATGACGTAACTCGAGGCTCGTCACCACGAGAAAAAAAAACCAACGTGTATAGTTAAGTCAAATGAATTTTTATGCTCAAGCTTTGATGAGTCTCGATTCTCCAAAATTGTAAAAAGACTGCAGATGATTGTTCTATGGAGACCTTGATTAAAATGATTGTGAGCGGCACTACAACCGCACATCTGTCCCTATTTAATGTGGCTGAGTGACAAGAACTAGGGGGAAATGAATGTATGTATTTGGGATTGGTGGAGTACTCGAGAACTCGCTAACTAGAATTTAGATTGGCATTTTTTGATCCATAAAAATCCAAGATGTGAACTCACACAAAGGAGCTCGTATTGATCTGACAACATGAAAACCATACCGTCACCACGACTGTGCCTGTGGCATCATATACCGTAAAACTCCAATTAAAAACCTAGTCTCCATTGCAAACATACCTCCATTATTAACCTAGGTAAAAGGGAAAAATTGTAGACATAAACCTACGGCAAATACAAACCTACCCCGATTAGAGACCTAGATTTTGGGTTGTTTTATCTAGTGTATATGCCATATACGTATATCATAATGTATTCAAGTCATCCTTGGAATTTAGACTAATTCTGAATTTGCACACATAAACCTACCTCGATGAGAAACCTAGGGAAAAAATGAAATTTGTAGACATAAACCTAGGTTTTTAATTGGAGTTTTACGGTAAATGTATGTTGGGAGTCCCATAGTCATCATGTGGCTTGTTAAGAAAGAAGCTGATGTTGCATTTGTCTCGATCCTGATGATGACAACCTTTCACTATCTCATCCCAGTTCCAAGTTCCCAGTTCCCGGTTTCTATATAGTTTCTCCGAGGGAAGTTGGTGAAAGTATGTAGGAAACTCTCTCACTTTTAGTAGCCGAGCAGATATCACACACACACACACAGCTTTGATTGTAGTTTGGACGGTACTTTTTATTATGATCTTTCCTGTACCTTCCTGGGAATCCATCATCATTTGTGTGGAGTTTCTACTGTGTTTTGTAGCCTTCACAACACTTTCAAAGCTATTGTGATACGATACTTGGAACCATGTAGTCTAAATCTAGAACCCATAACTCATCATCATCCTCATCACCATCATCATCATCATCATTTCAATCCCGACATTTCTTTTTACTTTGTTCCACACGCATTCTTTTCTTGTTCACACATTAAAGAGAGAGAGAGAAAGAAATTTGAATATTCAAATATATATACTTTTCCGTTGCACAAATGAGCTTATAAGAAGTTGTTTACGTACTTTCTTACTTAGAAATCACGGCTGTTTTCTTCGTATCCAATGTGAGATTGATTGACAAGAGGGAAGATATTTTGGAAATGTAAAAAAATAGAGAGAAATTCTTCAAAATTCAAAATTTTGAAAGGTATTGAAATTTGAAAGTCCAAGTTGACATTTATACTCTATGACAATGCGTAAATCTTCATATTCCCCCGTCTAACAATAATAAAAGAAAGCCTACGAGTGCGGAAAAGAAGGAAACGTTCTTGACAATGAGAAACTTTTATTTATTTATTATTTCCAAGTTGGGTTTCCACTTTCGGTAGTTCATGTCATATCAACTGAAATGAAATGTCACGATCGGATATTATGAATAATGCGCGCACAGCGGAGAGAAAAAACCAATAGTACATAAATGCGCGACTCTAAAATATGAGGTTTGTGTAAATCACAATTTAAGATTTACAATTTACCTCGTTCCATATAAATACAGATTTTTTCCTGTCTCCTCTCTACATAAACATAAACACTTGTTTCTATACTAGGTATCTCCCATCACGACAATAAAAACCTTGGAGAAGTACACGTGAGCACGTATCCACAGAAAAAAAAACTGAAAGTGAAAGGTAATATGAGTTGAAATCACCAAGTTTCTCTCTCGAGTGCAAACTGCAATATGTAAATACTCAGTATGCAAACATTCTGAATGTTTGGCGAGCACTTTCCCTGCAAAAAAAAAAAAAAAACGGAATATGCACATGTTGAATGATTTTATTTTTTGCCTTAAGCTTTATATCGTTCCGTCAGGGAAAGTGAATAAAACTACTATATCGTAAGTATAGTTACACACTACAGCTTTCCATTCATAGGTGAAATTTCTCAGTGCACACACACACAAACTATACAACTACACGCATCTCCAACAGATTTCTCAAAGAAAATGAGGGAGAAAGAGAGGAAGACATTAGTCTCTCGTCCTTGAATGCGTACCCCATGGAACGTCCAAAGAAACTTACTCACTTTTATTCTCCTCCATCCACTTTGACTTTCCCTTTCCCTTTCATTCCCAGTACCAAACAAACAAAACAAAAACTGGGATATTTCCCGCAAGATGTTTTTATTTCTTTATTTCCCCCTTTATATATTATATTGTCGAGAGAGAGAGAGAAAAAGCTTTGGTGAAAGTCAAAGGGAAAGTGTTATGTACACGCAGCACCCACAAAGTGATGAGCGTGCGTCTTCAAATATACGACGATTTCCATTGAGCCATTTTCCAAATTACCATATCCTATTATTCATATCCAAATCCACTTGATGTCGTAATGACATGACGACCAGGAATCAAATATCTACTCTAGAAAATTTCCTCCTTCCTTTTCCATCTTTTTTTTCCAATTCAAATTCAAAAAAAAAGAGAAAAAAACTATATCGAGTGGAATAAGGTGAAGGTGACGATTGACGATTTGACTGGTGACTGGTGAAAGGAGGAAAAGAGAGGATGCAAATGAGATGGAGGAAAGTATACAGAAAGAGGTGCTAAAATTTATAGAGTGAGGCTTTGAGTTTCAAAAGTCTGTCGACATCCTCCCGTCATTTTTTGTGCTTTTTTGAATGAAGATTCTCTTTTTCTCAGTGTGCTAAAAGTATTGAATGGTTCCCCCTTTCCCTCCAGAACATACAGATATTTCCTCTTGTACAGATATATATGATGTGACATCCTTCCAGTTTTTCATGGTCATGGAAATAAAGACAGGACGACAAAAAAAATGTGTGTGCATATACGTTGATATAAAGAGTGACAAGCTCTTCTTGTTGGAGGAGGGATTTTGTAATATGGAGAATCAGGTTAAGTGCAACCAAATTGACAGTCAGTATACAAAAATCTATCTGTTTCCATGCATGCATATCATATCCATACACTCGTGTCTGTGTAATGTATATTGACATACATTTTACTCTTTTTTTTACATTGCATTCTCTTCCGCGTCCACAATCTTGAGAAAGTAGTACTGAAAGTAGTAACGGTCACGGTTGACTGGTTTTGTTTTGTGTGTTTTTTCATCATGTCCTCGGTGTAATAAAGCATGACTTTTCAACGGACTACATAGTGTATAGTGTATAGAGTTTGATGGGGAAAGCGAAAGAAAAATAAAGACGACAGAGAGTTTGGTGCGTATATAGTCGGAGGTACGATAGAAATGTGCGCCTGGGGAACAGAGATTTCCGTCCTGTCTTCTGTCTACCTACCACCACCACCACCACCACTAACATCAATTCAGAAACTTGTGAATAATGTCAATCTGGAACAACATGCACATGCTTTAACATGCAAAATGATATGGGGAGTGCCTGCTGCGGCTGGTGGTGTAGTTGCCGAGTTGATCGTTTCAAAATTCAAAAATTCCACGGTCTCTCTCCCTCTCTAAATTATTATTCAATATTCAGTGTGTCGGAAAGTATATTTTATATTTGTATACTCGGGGAGAGAATCAACAATTTACTGATGTAAACAAGATGCAAGAGGCGTAATCATGCCAGCCGCCTCATCGTGGAACATTGTTTTGTTTATTTATCTTTGTTTCCTTTTTTTACGCGCAGGGGAAATCAGAAAATTTAGCTTGACCTTCACCAAAACTTTGTTATTTATCAACATCAAGGATTTATCAGTTATAAATTTTGAAGCAACGTTTCGACACATCCACAAATTGCGTTTGTATTTATATGGGATACAGCTGATTGGGAATGGATTTCACGAGCGGGATTTGAACAAACGAGTAAAGTTTTGAGGATAAAAAAAATATGACTCACATCCAAATCACTTGGATGCGGATTTACATTCAAAATTTTGCCATTGTCAATGTCAATGTACTGTATGTATATTTTATATGCTCTGTAGAATCCAGGGAATTTCCCTGTATCATGTCCAGGAATCCAGAACAGAACAAAAGACAGATGGAATTTTCATCATTCTATCTCAATTTCGGATATTGCATCAACGAAGTGTTTCAAGTTTCTTCATCTTAATTATCTTTGTGATGTCTTCTTTGAAATTGTTCAAAGGAGGCAGTATTGAAATTGGAAATTTAAATGTTCCTTCTAGGGTTTGAACAGCCATCATGCACTTTCACTATCCGTAATCTCTTTCACTTTTGTTCACATTTGACATTGAAACAGAATTCTATGAGAAAGATGTCATAAAGAATCTATAGAATAAATTTTCGTTCTTTTTTTGCTCCAAATTTCCATGACACTCACAAAATAGAGAGTCTAGACTGATTCCTATATGAATTCAGACGAATCTACGGATTTTAGACGGGACTTTAATTTCAATAGAATTTGAAGTTGGACGATATCAAATAGCTTGGAATTGAATGTCAATTTGTTAAAAAAAGTATAAGAGTTTGACTGTAAATGTGAATTTGAAAAGTCTCTTGTCAAAGTCAAAGAGAACTCTCCATTATATGAAGGTTTTAAAAGGACTGTGAATTTACTCACTGCATGCAAGAAAGGTAAATACAAAACTGTAAATATGCATGTCATGTGGAGAAAACATTGCAGAAAGTAATTATACTAGTGGGTTTAGACCAGGGAAAGTTTCTGTGTATGGGATGCAAAAGGTTATGTGGTTTCGTTCGGTCATCTACCTTCTTTTACGCATCCCAGCTTTAAAGGTCACATAAAAATGAAAGGAGTATCTTACATCCATGGGAATTCCCTTGAGCCCCTTGAATTAGAAACAAATGTTCATGTAGAATTCATTACAAAAATTGTACATTTTTTATTCAGTAAAATAATGTCATCTCGTACACTTCCTTTCGCATTTCCAACAAATACGTTGTGAACGAAATTTATGGAAATATTTTTAATGATCTTATTTCGATGTCAAACAAGTCCGGTAATGTCGACGAATGCAAGGGAGCGTGTGATTTCCCATTTAAATTCAGTACAGTATGAAATCCATCGAGGACATTCAAGTCAAAGGCAGAAACGGCGTACAGTGTTCACCTCCACATTGACAATCTTCTTCGCTTTCCTCTGCCTGTCTTCCCTTTAGTATTAATTTTACAGGCTGCAAGTGTAAGGACTAATGACATATAAATTTGTCAGAATATGAAGTCTTTATAACAATAATAAAAAGCATACGGGGATTTACTAGATCGATAATTTCTGCTCATAGCTCAAGAGTTTTTCCCGTTTTAAACTCCTCTGTTTTGTCTCGCACAAGAAACTCCTTTTCTATAGAGTAAAACTTTCAGTTGACCATTATTTTAAACTTGTCTTGCATGGTACGAAATTGAATGGAGAAAACTCATTGTCCTTATTGAATAAGAAACAAAGTATATTTTCCGGACTCGAATCTTTGAACTTTATATTTGTCTGCGTACTTTGAACTGTGAATGGAATGAATTACATGAACATTCACTCGCGCATGAAGCCTTCATCTGTATACATACAGCTTATTGTCAGTATGAGGGGAAAGGATTTGATTTGAGATTTGACAGACAGTGTTCAAGTCATACATACTTTCAATTCCTCAAAATTCAAGCTCTATTTGGGCTGTCTCATTTCTTTCTTTAAACCCTTTGAAAGCTCCAGCTGGGAAAATGGCAAATGGAAAACGCGACAAAATTGAAATTGAAACTCGTAAGCGCTTTCAACTTTTGATTTTGATTTCAAATCTCAATGTCCAAATTCCCTTTTACATAAATTCCCTTTCGAAAACGTTTCGGAATCCCAAAGATTACAATCCAAGACATCGTCATAAATGTCATTCGTGGCTCAAATCAAATTTATTACAACCATATTTACAATGCCTCGACATAATTATGTATATGTATAAAGTTTTAAATTTAAACGTTTCTATAATGAATGTAAATAATTCTATTTTGGCTACAACAGTTGTGTTGCAGTGACAAATAAACGTTTTATCTTCCTTTAGAGACAGTAGACAGTCATTTAAAGTCAGTAGACATGAAATATGTACTTTGCTTAAAATATACAATTCAAAGTAAACAAATATGCTTGTCATGCTCCCGTCATTTTTTGTTTGACTATTTTTATCAAGTATTGTTTCAAGAAACGTGACTCAAAACATTCCAGGCGTATATATTTCATTCTTCATTCAAAGTATATGGCTTGGTTTTGCCAACACAAAAGAAGTCAAAAATTTAAGAGAAAAAAAAGGAAATTGGGAAGTTGAAAAGTCTCTAGGACATGTAGATGAAGTGCTATGATATGATATTGCAGGTGAAAGTGGTGTGTTCAAATGCGGAATGGCTCAAGACATGAAAAAACACTCAAAGAAAAAAAGCCGAGAAATCTAAATCAGAATATGGGCACAACAAGTGTAGGAGGATAAAAACATGGCAATGCTACATATATTTAACGTGTACTCTGTCTGGAACATGTGAATAATGAAAAGGAGAGTACACTGAGTGGCTGACGCCTACAGGTTGTCAAAATGACGGAAGGAGAAAGTCAAGAATGTTTTCACACACTTGACAATTTCATGCATGACTTGCATCAGTTTTGGTTCTCTGTACTGAGAAGACGAGACTTACAATGGACACCCACGAGGTGCCCATCGAGTTTTGAGATGACATGTATTCCACTAGACCCAGTTTTTGCGCTGATTTCAGTGGTGGAGGTCATTTTTCGGAATGGGCCTTTGTTTGGAAATTTTACCCCGAAAATCACCAAAAATCCGATTTTTCATGAACTTTGAGGTCAGTTTCAGGTCAACTAGAGGCTGTAGCAAAAAATGAAAGGACACCGCTGAATTCAGCGTAAAATTCTGAGTAAACAACTTTTTAAAGCTTTCACAAAATCGCATTTTATTTTTTCGGAAATTTTCGACGATCCGGTGCCCCCGAATTTCGGAAAAAATTGTAAAATTTTATGCTGAATCCAATGGTGGCATTCATTTTTTGCTACGACCAACTTTTGACCCCAAAAAAATTGGTCAATAAAAAAACACGTACAGTTTTGCTGACTTTGAGAGGTGTCGTAGGGGTCAAACGAGGGCCCATTCCGAAAAATGACCTCCACCACTGAAATCGGCGCAAAAAACTGAGTCTAGTGGAATACGAGCCATCTCAAAACTCGATGGGCACCTCGTGGGTGTCCATTGTTAGTGTTATATGCAGGAACAAAAAGTAAATACAAACTCTCGTCTCGCTTCAAGTTTGAGCTATACAATACCATATACATTTTCAATTTCTTCTCTTGTCTCTCTCTTTCTTGCTCAATACTTTGTCAGTCAGTAAACTTTAAATTCCCACGTCAGAAGTGTTTGCATGCATGATTATGTTGACTTGTTGATTGCATAGAATCCAGACAAATATATACTCGGCTCTTTGCTATCTGTATAGGTGTCATCATCATTTTACATTCTCTTTCCCAGCATGTTTTGTGCACAATCCCAGTTTATTTATCTGTATTTCTCCCTCTATTTGCACCATCTAATTTTCCTACGTCTACCTTCATCTCCCCAGACACAAAAATATTCTTAAAATTGTTTTGTGTGTGTTTGTGTGCATTGTGAAAGGGAGCTTCAAGCTATTCACATTGTGCTCTTGTTGTATAGTATGTGAAAGGATTGAATTAGCGGGAAACCCAGTCCATTTACTAATTGAACAAGCCTCAATTACCAATTAGTACATAATTACAGACATAGTTCAAGGCATTGTATCCTTTAATTACATGGTAGTGACAAATAATAATTATTATAGACAATCGTGAGAGCTCTTATATGTTTTCCCCATGCCCATGTTTATCATCTCTCAAAACGGGATTAATTTCTGAAATAGTTTTTCTTCTTAAAGACGCGAAAAACTGAACATGGGATCAACACAACAAGTTGGAAAAACAGGGAAAGGTTCAGAGATCAAAACAAAATGTAAATTCCTTCGTTTATTTCACCTCCAAAGTCTCGCCGACTATTTGCTTACTAACTTTTCCCCTGCACAGACAATAAAACAGTCAATAACCAAGAGATTTCCCGTCCCGAGTTTTGTCTAGAATCTAAGTATAGAGTGTCGAATATTATGACTTTACTTTAGTTTCTCCTTGCGGTAGTTTGATGGTTTCCGATGGAGTTTTTTCCCTGAAAATTGAAATTCACTGTCGCACATTGACGAGAGTCTCGTCAGGAGACAAACGACAACAAAAAGTTTTCTGATGATCGCACGGTTGAATCTCTTTCAGTTCATATTTGTTTCTTTTTTTCTCCAATATCCTCTACCCTCTGATGTTTGACTAGCGTATGGCTGGATGGATTTGCAATTTTAATTTGCGTTTACTTTATAGTATTTTGTCTAGCCTTTTTCTTCCTTTGTGTCCTCAATTAGTGCTGAAAGAACTTTCCAATCAAAGGAATACTTGAAAAACCTATGATGCCTCAACTCCTGAGTAGAAAGCAAAACGCTTTTGCCACCAATGAAGAAAATGAGTCTCTTTTCTTCGTTGGGTTGTGGAAAGTGTCAAAGAGATCTCTTTTTGAAATAGCTTGTGCTATTTTAAATGCCTTTTTTCCACCCATTTTTAATGAAAATCCCCGTCATGCAATACAATAGCGGAACGAGCTTTAGTGAAAATGAATTCTCCAAATGAGCTTCATTTGTTTTTTGCTCCAGTTGGAGTCAGAATTTTACGAATTTCCTTCCGTTTGCAATGGATTTAATTGTTGTTAGTTTAAGTAAACGTTCCGCTTTTACCGCCAGTTTAAATCAAATAAAAACTTAATAATGTTTGATTTTGAGATTCTGCAGATAGCTTCAATTTAATTCGTTAGCACAGCCATTTTTAATTTCAAATTAATGTCTTCTGAATGTCTCTCGGCTTACTCCTTGAGTTTCCATTTAATTAATAAACTACCCCTCAAATATTCCCATGCGCATGCAAAATTCAACATTTTTTCTCCCATTTAAATTTTTTTTATAGTTACTAGCACTTTTGTATAATTCCACTTTTTGGTAATGTAATTCTTGTATAGTAATACCTAATTCTGGAATCGATTCCACCAAAAGAATTATACAATACTGGTTGCTAGGCCAAGAAAACCGTCTAAAGCGGTACATATAAAACAAACAATGTTTTCATGCGAATTGGGAATTAGAATTTGCGAGTCATTTTGTCATTTCCCCATTTTTGCACGAAAAAATACTCTACCGTTAGTTTAATTTTTCCTTCTCTGATTTCTTCCTAGAACTTTCATTTCAATCTAATTTTAATTTCTACAAAGGAACTTTTCCCCTTGATTCATCTTTGAGAGAGAGAGAGTGTGAGAAATATCAACTAATTTCCTTTGCCTCACAAGCCAAGAGCCAAACTGGGATTTCATTACCAAAATTGTCTTTGATTTTCTCCTTTCTCTTCATTCATGGGGTTTGAGAGTGGAAATATGTCTCTAAGATACACTCTACATGATCAGAGGTCAATAACATTGAAAAGATCTCAAGTGTGTCTTTGGACTTGGAAATTGTCAAATGGTAAATGGTACCCTGTGTAAAGTAAGATATTAAAAGGGGTAAAAGTTGAGTTGTGGATGGAAGGGAAAATGTTTGAAAGGTTCTTAATTGGCGGTACATCCTCTCCAATTTACCATTTTACGAAACAAAGTTTATGGTGTGTAAATTAATAAAATATACAGAATTTCAGCTTTCATTTCAAGTGAAATAGTGACGGGAATATTCAGGGATCAAATTTGGCTGACGAATTATCCTATTATCCTATTATATCCTATTATTATAATTATCCTATTAAATTATCGTTGCTTCCCCTCATTAATTATTAACTCGGCATCAATTAATCGTGTTCGGCCTTCCCGTTTCCCGTCATGTATTGTACATATATGCATATTCTCCGGATATGTGAGCATTCAACGTCCATATTTGTGGGTTCAGAGCACACTGAATTGATATATTCCAACTAATAATTCTGTGGGGGGGATTTCAGTTCAAATGAATGATCCAGTTAGGCACAACCTTAATCGAGGAATCTTCAATAGATTGAATTGAGGTTTTGCGGTGTTATGGTTCTGGGTGGCTGGAGCATTTACATACATAGTTTAGGGAAGAACTCAATGTTAACCCATATGTTTTCCTCTCATTCACATCAAAAGTCCAAGTTCAAAGAACAAATTTTCTAGAGAGAAATCAGCAAAACACATAATTCTCTTGCTGCATGCATGCGATTGGGATTCCGATTCTCTTCCAACTCAATGTGTTCCCGGATGAATCTCTTGACTCAACAAAAGATTTTAGCTGGAACATGTTTCCCGCATTTTAAATAGCAGTAAAATACGTATATAAAAAAAGTTGCGTAACCATTTAAGGATCTTCTTTTTATTTATAGTTAAATGAATCATACAGCTAATAAATGTTCAAACGAAATGCTGGTTAACACATTTAAAAGACAGAAGACTGAAACGAAGAGTTCCAAAGACTCAGAGCATGACCAAAAAGGAGTTGAGAAGACTTTGAATTTTAATCACTCTTTCTCGTTGTCCTGACTTCAAAGTTTCCTTGAACATATGGGGAAAGCATACGGGGGAAAGGGAAGAAAAGTTTTCACTTTGAACGTATACCTAGGGGAGACGAGGGCAAGATTGAGCCACTCGGGAAAAGTTGAATAACTTTTGAACTATTGGAAATTATTGAATGAACATCACGTGTTTATCGTACTTCAGATTCATCTACATCCAATTCCACTACGTTTTTTCAATTTTCATATGAAATTGACTGTGCTACAGTCATTTGAACAATAATTGCAAAAAGTGCATTGCAAAAAACACAGATTTTCGCATGGGTGTGCACGAAGAGACTTCTAAAAATCATATTTCCACCCCCACGAATATTTTGGAGCTGATACTTTGTGAATCATCATTGATTAGGCTACGTTGCATTATAAAAAATCAGCAATCACCAGGATCATCAACTTACCCGATTTTTAGCCGGGTGGCTCAATCTTGCCCCACACCCCGTTTTTCGGTCCCTATTTTCAAGCTGACAAAACGAGTTGACAGAGTCAAGTTAGACATTTGGACTGAATATACGGAATCAAGCGTGTCTTATCCTCTTTCGAATGACAGCAGACACACCATTGTACCTTATTCCGTTCTCTTTGCACACGCGATTCTGCAAGTGGCTCAATCTTGCCCCCGTCTCCTCTAAAAAAGTATGCATTCATTTGTCAGCTTTTTGCTTTTTTTTTAACTGATGCGGAAAAACTTTACTTTGTAAACTATATGGCCGTGTCCTGTGTATGTAGCCTTTTCTTTAAAAACTACCAAAAATAACTTCTTTGAAGCGGCTTTTGTTTGTTCCACGTGTTACATTTTCATATTATATAATAGTCTCGGAATGCTTTTATATTCAGGACAAATTACTCTGTTCTTTTTCTCAATGCTGAGAGAAATTACGTGGAAGATATGCAAATATAAATTTAACTGACAAAACTCAAGTGTCACACCTATATACAAAACAAAGAAATGCAGTATATAATATAATATGTACATACAAGAAAAGTGTTCAGACTGTGGAACAAAAGTTTAGAAAAGTGCGTGCAGACTGTGGAACAAAAAAGTTTAGAAAGTAAAGTTCAGGTGAGTCTCCTCATACAAAAAAAGTAATTAATTGCAAGTTTTAGAAACAATTAGACATTTTTTGTCAAGGAAAATCTATTTATTTATTTTGGGTTTTATTTACAATTTACAAGGTTTTGTTATACATTCTTTATATGTATTCATCCAACTTCTGCAAAGGTAATATGCGTCATTTTCATCACAATAATCAACTTACCGAGAGCAGAGAGCACCTGGCTTTTTCTGCATCCATCTCATTTCAATTTATATTTTACATATTATTATATAAAATTGACACTACATAAAATCATTCTATCAATCAATTTTATTCAAATGTAAGGAGTACATGATAATGAAGTGTAAACTGAATTGTACTATATGTAGATATTTGGTAATAAAGATGAAAGATGAAATTAATCATTTAAATTAAACAAATACAAATCACGGTGAACTACGTACGATATATAAAAAATCTTACATACTAAACTAATATTAAGAATAAAACACAAAGTATATACTCTTCAATGTATCGGAAAACAAACACATTTTATAATTAGTTTTGAAAAAACTCGATTGAACTTTTAATACAATTCCACAGGGTTTTGTATTAGTTTTCTAGAATATTTTATCAATAAGTTTCTATCCGTATTACAGTTTTTGTTTTATGGGTTAATATATGCAAAGGAATTTCATGACAGACTCCACTGTTTTGATCTTCTTTTACATTTCGCAGTCCTTTTCAATTCTTATTGTTAGTCTATTTCAATTTAATTTGCACTCACGATTGATGGGTGTGCTATTGTATGACTGAAGACTACGTCTAACGACCGTACATACAGAAATTACTAGGGATTTTTATTTTTTTTGTATCACCTAGCACTATACAGTGTATTTTATTTTTCATGTTATTATAAAAGCACGAGAGTTTCTATACATATTATTCTATAGAGAATCCAACAATTATTTGTACATTAAAATAAAATCCGAGTATTTGTTTTGTATTATTAATTACATTATATATACTTTCCATTAGAATTATTATATATTTTATTATATTGTATATATCTAACATATCTTTGCGTTTTATTTACAATCACATATAATATTTTAAAGTAATTTCCGTACTTAAATATTTTGTATGCCAATTTCTATACTGTTCTATACACACACAGGATTTTTTTTTCATAGAATTTGTGCTCTAGAAAGGTTACAACTGGACATCATACAACAAGTTGTATGGATTTAGTTTAAGGGAAAAGCAGACTTGTGCTTGAAAATAAAAATCCTCAATAATCCAACTCGATTTTTATGCTCCATATATAAAAAGGAAAGAAGATACATAGATTTTCTCACAAATATCTGTAAAGCTACATACATATACATGCGGAAACAAAACACAAGCTACAAATTAAACTAATCTTTGACCGGAGGAACCCTGAAAAACTACAATTATTTTTATGCAATGTGACAACCTTTTGCTCCCATTCCTTTGCCACAATTGTAGGCTAAAAATAAAAAACAGCGCGTTTTGTTTGCGTTGGTGTTAAAAAAAAAACATTGCATTTGACGGAGACAGAGATGGAGAAAAAGGAGGAGACAGGAAAAATGTGACCAACTGACGTAAACAGACTCTTTAAAATTCTTGAAATATTTCATGCTGTACCCTGGTTTTGTGGAGAAAGTCCATGTCGACTCGAGATTTCAAGTTTTAAGACAGAATTAAACGAGAGCACAGAAGAAAGAGAGAGGATCAGGAAAGAGAGAGAGGAGAGAGAGAGGGAGTGACAAAGATAAGGATTTTTTTGTGCTGGTATATACGGTTGGAATAACGAGGCAGTCGTGATTTTGCCATTTACATTTGATTTCATGGTCTCCCTCTCTCTCTCTCTTTCTCTCCTCTCTTTCGTATTGTACATGATTCATGTGTACAATGTAACATGACACTAACTCGACTGTGTGGCTTGTTTCAATGTATTTCTTATTCTGTGTCCTCCACATTGTCCCAGTCCTTTTCTCTCCCTGACACTTTTGTACTGTGTGGAAACGAGTCGTGTTAGAGCGTAGGAGCACAAAGCCCAAGATTTCACTTCAATTTACCCGCACATATGAACACACCAAAAAGAAAAAAAAACAGTGAACCAAAAACGACGAGAGAGAGAGAAACCGATAAATAATATATATATTGGCATTGGAAATCCTACACAATACACACCGTACGTATAAAATACTTTCAAGTTTCCAATTCGAATCTGGAGCAAAGCGAGATTTTCCTCCAGAGTGATTTACTACCGTATTTTTTTATCTGTGCACTACCAGAACCAGAAGAACGAAGAACCAAAAGAACCCGAAGAACCACAAGAAGAGAGAAGAAGAGGCAGAAAGATTCATACGTATTATTATAGTTTCCATTGTTCCATGAATTTCTTATTTCTCCCCATCATTCCCCCCTGTACACTCAGGATACAATCAAGACAGTTTATGTATAAGTTGCACTTGCACTATCCATGCCTCCCATATATATATATATATACTTATATATATATTAAAACGCACAGAAGGAGAATAAGAGTGAGACAGTTGGAAATTAAAGAGAAATGTGTATGATTTATACACCCGTTGTGACATTGTAGAGGGACGTTTGAGGTCGAGGAATTATGAGGGAGGACTTGGTGCTCGCATGACTGTACACTCCATGAGGTTGACAACATTGAGGTTGTAAAGATTGGAAAGCTCGCCGGAATTTGACATTCAAAAAAGCATAGAGAACGGGATTTATGCAGGAGTTGGACGAGCCTAGCCACTGTGCAATCTGAAAATCATCCATAAATTCATCAATGACTATTAAATCATATCGTCTGTTAAGTTCACAAACGTACTATAATCTTTTTCCTTAATTTCGTTTGACCGGGTTTGACCTGTTCTGGAGGTCAAAGTATTAGAGATGGAGCTTTGGGTCAAGC